>NIXA01000047.1:0-262897 GCA_002242795.1 Byssochlamys sp. BYSS01
TAGTATTACCAACCCAAAACCTCCATAGACACTTATGTACATATAGTCCGCCGTAAATGGATAGTGGCGCGTAGATAGAGAAACGGATACCAGCAGGTCAGGTGATTAATATTTACGAACGCGAATTTATCCCCGGCTTTGGGCCCACCGAGCGCTTCTCAGCACCTATTGTGGAATGATAACCTTCCCTCCACGCCATTTTGCGTATTCCAAAAATAATAGTGTCTCCAGGATACTATGCTAAGCTAGACAAATTGATTATGACGAAACCAGCAAGCTCCACTATCACGCCCTATCACGCCTATTAGCTATGCCACTATAGCGCCGGATCACTCAAAGGAATGGAGTGTCAATACAATCAGCCACCGAACCTTGCTAGCTCAAGTGCGTTTAGCGATCAAAGACATGGGGCTCTCCAATCAACGGCTGTTTCAGGAATCGACTTTACAATATCTGCGTATGATCATGAATGACCTCAGCCAGCGCAGGTCTTGGCATTTGCCGGCGTCTAGAATGACGAATTACCTGGTCTGGCGCTATTTCTGCTGTATATTCTGCATCCTTGATTCGCGGGCCTAGATAATATGGGTGCTAAATGATACACTCGGGCAGGGCCCCTGGCGGGATGACTCGGAGAGATGGTAGAAACAACGGCATAGCCACGGGCTTATAGGGGTGTCACAGGCGCATAAATCCTAGTAATTCCTCTGCGATCTGCTTTGGAAAGATGCATCATTATCGTTCATTTTCATAACTCTCTTTTTGTTTGACTACCACCGCACTTCAATTCTGCGCATCAAGCTTAAGCTACCATGTCTAGGGCTTTCTCTACTGCTCGTCAAAACTTAACAAAATGGCTGGGGTACAGCAAGGAATTACTCCCCTCGACTTGGGTTGGAGCGGTTGAGCATTATGAGGGACACGGCGCCGTCAAGGTATATCTTTTAAATAGGCTGTCACTAAATGTTTCTTAGAAAGTCGGGCCAATCGAGTCTATTGAAATCTTGTAAATACTCGAGCATATTCTTTCCCCATTTTCAATACCCTGCTTACGGATGATTTCTAATAGGCATCGCAACGATGGCTCTAGCCCTGTACACCAGTCTCATTTTAAACGCAACGACAAGGCGTTGATCATCAGCGCTCGAATTACCCCGGCTGACGGAAGCAGAGCTCGAACTCACCACATTTATATAGATGGTACCGGTACCATCAGGAAGGGAGATATTGGCGAGTATTCAACGTCTTCCACGCGGAGGGCTTGAACAAACCCTGTGTCCAATTTTTTGCAAGTGCCATGAGTCTGCCTCTTGGAAACTTTTTGTGTTCGCCGGCGTGAAGAGAGACATGCAAACTGCAAATCGTGAGCAATATATTGGCGCATTATTGAGTGACGGAGTGACACTCTAGCAGGACCTAGGGGTCATTATCATGCATCAAACTTATATTGTATTTTGTTAGTTTTTCATGTTACCTGCAGACACGAAGTTCTGCCGTCCTAGTGCCTGGACCAATCGTAAATTTGAGCCGTCTCCTAAGAACGCACCATGTGCTCCTATGAACCACCATATAACTTCGGAAGCTTACACTTGAAGGCCAAGGACCCCAAAGCCATGTTTGGTGGCTAACACGGGTTTGAGCAACCCGACGGGTGGCAATAGGATGAAGGTCCATAGATTGTGTGCCAGGAGCCAATTCTACTAGGTTGGGTGATTCTACAAACATAAATGCATATGTTGAGCCGGAAGAGTGCTCGGTGTTGGCTGTATTTAAAAGAACTGGTAGTTTTGTAGCCTCGCATTTTCAAATTCAACCAATCCACTTCCAGTCCCTTAGTTCTCGAACTTCACGAGCCTTTTCATACAGCTCGCATTCAGATTAAACAGGTTAAGAGCGGCCGAATGTGCGTCTTGCATAACAGGAGCTCAGCAGTCGCCAGTTTCGGCATGAAAGACGCGTTGATAGAACTTAGAGCGAGAAATTCTAGTCGGTGCGAGGCAGTTTCGCGGGCCTTGACAGACACCACAGCTCTGCAAGGACGATCTTTGGAAGCTACAGTCCCAATGCAGGTGCAATACTGATGTAGATAAGTTATACCACAGGCCACTATTAGATTCTTTTTTGATGAGATGCTTCAGAATGGGGCATAGTAGATATGGATGTGAAACCTGAGAGGTAAAACAACTGAGTTATGTAGCTAAAGGAGTGAAAACCTGACGGGAAGTCCGAATAGGAGACGTACCGTCCTTTTTTTTTCCTTGGCAGACAAAGTCTTGATCGAAACCCCTTAGTCGTGACGCAAACCATGATGACCCTAGGCGGACATCAGTGTTCCCGGTCCGTGCTCATCACAGGAATGATGTTAGTTGTTCTAGAGAGGAGGAGAGTTTTTCTTTAGAGCCTAGAGACTCCTGCGATCCCAGGATGTGGCTCCTAAGAATGGGTTAGAAAACAGCAGATTCCTGTTGGTGTTGATTGGTAGCTGGATCCAATCAAACTGTCCTTGAAATGACTGACAATGGAATCTTCTTGGCTGGCTTCTGTGTTAGAGCCTGTTGGGATGAGCAGTCTCACAACCCCCTGCATCCCACTGCAGCTGCTGAAGTCCCCTGGCAATATCCTCTGTAACATGCGTCGGCTTCTCCACAGACCATTTTGCCGGCCTTTCAAGCACTGGCGCCTTTAATCCATTTTCTTACTCTATGGCAATTAACGAAACTAGCTACACTGGCCTCGCCTCATCAACCATTACTAAAGGGGAATAGATTCTCTGTGCAAACCTCAAAAGATACCGCTGTTAACCCTCTGGGCCATGACAATCTGGGCAGCAATTCAAAACAAACAATCTCATGTCAAATGTAGAGAGTGCAATGAGAAGCTTGATCCCGATAGAAACATTCCCTATGTCACTAAGGCCTGTAATTGTTATTATTAATAATCTATTTCATAGAGCATTTTCGAGTCTGAGACTATGCGTGATCTGTCCTACCCCTTCGGGGCAGAGATTTAGTTCAGATAGGTGAAGACAGGATGGGCTTTGCCATAAATAAGCCAGTCTCATAAAGAGGAGAGATATGTGGGAAGGGATAGAAAGGAGTTGAAACCATATGACAACCGTACGTAACCGTTTTTGGCATAATTGAATGTCAACCTAGTAGCAATGATTACATACTAGTTTTATCTATCAGAATTTGTTATCAAAATTACTTAATATATTAGTAATAGCTGCAGTCTCTCATCTGCCTGCCACTGTGGGCACGCACATAAGATAAATAATAGACGACAAGCCCTGCATGCCATTCTGTACGCATTGGACAGAAAGACAGCAAAGGTCCCGGTGCAGGAATGACGATGTTATACATGCGCATTGAGGAGGATGGCCTAGCTCCAGAATTATTTGAGTGAGATTGCTGTGCAGCGGTGAGTAGTTGACCTTGACTGCGAGTCGTGGCCGCAAATTTAGACACGGATATACCGTCGTCGACGTGTGGAATCAGGCTGCCAATTAACTTATGAGCCACTCTTATTAAAATTAGTGAGAAAATCCCGGAAGGGGCAATAATATGCCCATCAAGTATTATTGGTGATTTGGCCGTAAGCACTACTACTACTGGTCTGTAAGAGCATGATTTGTCCAATCCACGTTCTTAGTCGAGAATAATCAAAGCTTGTCAGGGCTGAACCTTTTGCCCTCTTTACCCAAACAATGCTGCTCGCATGTCAGCTTCTCCAGAGCTGACATTGCCATTTATAACCTTCTCTTCGTCCTTTTCTCATTACTGCAACATTTCAAATCGCGCACTATCTTGAGAACACATCTGAGTCAGTACAACAGAAGCTGAGCGCCATGGGGTTCCCTACATTGTTAGCTTCTTTCCTACTCCTTGTCGGCATAGCTGCTGCTCAGGTCACTCCTCCAGGCTTTCAACCTGCTGTCCCAGTATTGCTACCTATGTGGTTTACCAAGTCTGACGCTGCTGTATATCCTCCAGGCCGCTCACTCGCAAAAAATGGTGAGCACAAATTGTTTTCTTACTAGAACAAGACCTTCTGAAGTGCCCCGTTACTGATGATCCGCAAGAAACCGCTCCCAGCCCGCCAACTGTATATCGACCCTACGACCCTCTCCCGGATACAAAGTATGCCCTGATCATGATCGACTACCAGGTCGACCTAGACGGTGTCGAAACAACGATCCTGCAATGGTTTCAGCCCGATCTAATAACAACCCCGGCTGGTGTTCTCGCAGTTGATCATGATCACCCGTCCAGCCCGGCCGCGCAGTATGTTCCTCCTCAGCCTGTCGTGGGCCCTCCGCACCAGTACACTTCCTTGCTCTACCGACAACCACCAGACTTTCACTTCCCCGCTTGTCTCAATGATACATTGGCTCCTACGGTGCAGAGTCGGATTGCCTTCAATCTCCAGGAATTCACCCTGCTGGTGGGACTGGGAGGCCCCGTGGCGGCGAATTGGTTCCAAGTTCAGAATCCAATCCCAGCCACTACCACAACTGCTGTTACAGCCACGTCTACTGCGCATTATACTTGCGTGCCCACTGGAGGTTCTTGGTAGTTCGGTTTGTTTTGTTGTTCTAAGTGCCACGCGTGAGATATGGTTACAATTGCATTTGAAGAAGTGGGCCCTACAAGCACAGTTATCATTCGCATGTACTTGGACAGTTTGCTCTTATTTATAGATTCTAGCTTGTGCATGACTGTCAATAGTGCTAATATTTAAATAATCATATCATCTAGTCATATCAATGGAATATGGCATTCACCTCCGATGTAATGCCTTGGTACCCTGTCAGGTCTGGTAATGCTGTATGTGAAATTAGTACTAATGAACAGAAACATATGTTGAGTACGTGGGCGTAGACTCTCGCATATCTATCTGTTCAATAATCTTCTTACAGGTAACACTGACAGGGAAAGCTTTCTTATATCTCGCATTGATTGCAGCGTATCTTAAGTACTTGAATAGACTTACTGCAGGTGTCAGGGACTTAGCATGCTGGCCACGCCTACTGCTAACCTCGGAATGGCCATTGGATTGCCTTTTTGTGGATTACTGTTTATCTTTTGCACCCTTCTGAGGATCGCGCCACCTGCTTTCATAGCTGACTTGCTTCTTAGATGCTTCTTGGATGCTTGACTCAAATACAGAATGTAGAGGGAGTCAGGATTTGACTGCCTCGGAACATATACCTCCCAAATCTGTCAGGCTACTCTTCTCATCGTAGACTGCCGGTAGATCCCTCAACCAGGCTCATCCAATCAAGCATCCATTACAGTGCCAGCCATGACAAACATTGCTTATTGTCCGTTACCGGTGAACACAACCATCTTGTCCCATCCCTTGCTCTTTGCCGCAACCTCCATCGTCTTGTTGTAGTCACCGAGAGGAAATGGACCGAGGATTGTCTTCCTAAGCTTGATCTTCCCGGATTCTACGAGCCTTAATGTCTGCTCGGTATCGACGCGACTGCTAGCAAAGGCTCCTTTAATAGTCAAGCCATTTTCCATAATATAATGGTACGGCAACCCGACATTTTCGAGAATTACTCCTGCAAAGCAGCATCTGAACAGATTCGTAAGTATGCGCCAACAGAAACAAATTTACGAAGCATTAAACCAGGACTCACCTTCCGTTGCGCTTCAAGGCCTTTAACCCAGCGATGATATGCGTGTTATTCGCAGCCATTGGCGGCGAGAAGTCGATGTAGGCATCTGCACCTCTGCCATGGGGCGTTGCAGCGAGAATCGAAGCCGTATCTTTCTCAGCGTCTCCACTGAGTACGACTGGTGTAATGTGCTCGTCGTTGCCGAAAAACTCCAGCAGACGAGCAAGGGATTCTTTGCTGCGGCCACCAGCAATCACATTTGCACCCAAGCCCAGCGCTGCGGTAATAGCGGTAGAGCTGAAGTAGCCGGTAGAAGGCAACACGATGACTGTTTCCCCCGGTCTGATACCGATCGCATTTGCGGCTTTCATGGAGCATGCGACACTAGCGACTTCGGCCAGTTGTTTAGGCTCGACATGATGCTTTATGAGAGCCGCCTCGTCGATCACATGCACGTTCTCAGCCGGAAATCGAGCGTAATCCGCAAAGCAGCCATTTTTCCAGTAGCCAAATGCGACACTTTGTTCTTCTGGTTTGAAGCAGCCGTTATAGCCTAGTACAAAAAAACCAGTGGGCTGATCACGCAGGTAAACCATAGCGTCGCAGAAGACAAGTTGGCCGGGCTTCAGCGAGCTCACGTCGGGCCCGACTTTCGTGATACGTCCGACTGCGTAAGTACCGAAAGTGAAAGGGAAACTGAGTGGGTATATGCGAGTTCCATCTATGATTTCAGGCTGGATGGCACGTTAGCGCTGGAGGGATAATTATGAATCGTGCTCGTACTATATAATCCCACACAGGACTAGCGATAACGCTGATGACCACAGACCCTGGATCAGCGGCAGGCACTGGGACATCGTCCAGGCGTAAGTCTTTCAGACCGTGGAGAACAAGAGCTTTCATGGTGATTGATGTGTGAGATTCGTTCGACTGAAAATGTGGCTTGTAATCTTGAGTGTAAGATAACTACCATCAGTAAGGAAGTGTACAGGGGGTGAATCGCCTTAATATACTCACGAACCCCGCCTTAGAGCCCCAGCTTTTCCGTATACTTTCCCGACTACCCCGGATTGACACACGTTTGGGGTAACACCCTCGGGATCTGATACCCTCGGGATCTACTTTCTGTTGGATTTATTTACCTTGTGCGCGTCCTGGAGGGCCTATCTACGGAGAAGCTTGTTCCTCACATCAGACCCAAGCGCGGACTGGAGGTCGAGTGTGTGGTTGACGACTGGTTGGACGGATTGTCTGGGGAAACTGATGTCAATGAGGCAGTCAGACCTACTTCTCAGGATCAAACCCTCATCAAGGAAGTTTGCCCTTTCTTCTAAGTAGTTCCACAACCCTCAGGACATTGTATGTGATGACTTAGGAGAAATGAGTAATTAGTTATTTTGCGTGGTATTGTCATCCTTCGTTTACTGTGCTAACTAATTGTGACATTCTAACGTAGCTGTTAAGCGAGTCGGGCTCCCTCTACTGCAGTCCCGAAGTCCAGAAGTTGATACCTTTTAAGTTTTAATAACCCCTCCCGAAATATAGTTATTGCCGAGAACTAAGTTCTATTATTGTAGCTAGTTAGGGGCAGTGTAACCTTTTATGACCAATGACATGACAGGTCACTGCCGATTTGCGTGCCGAAAATACCTACCTAGGCACTTGGCAAGCTAGTAAGACGGATATACGGAGTACCCCAGGATGTTCCCAGGTTACCTAGGTAGGGGTAGCTCCACCGTGATTTATGTGGTGTAGTCTAGCCCCCAATATCTTACTAATTGGTAGTTCCCCCGACCTACGCTGGTTTTGAAGCTATTCCCACCCTTTCACCGTTTAGATTTTGGTGATTTTTATGATATTCTAACCCCTACCTGCCTGCCTACCTGCCAGGCCTCAGGTTAGACTATGACCAGACCCTTCGGCCCCTATGGCGGTGACATCATAAATGGCTTTAATCTGTTTCCTTTGCCCTAACTTGCGATCATCCGCTGACTCAATATGCCAGTCTTCCTATGGTTCTCCGTCAGGATCTACATGAACTAGCGGCGATCAACACCAGTTTGCACCAGAGCGCTTCGTTCCCTGCTGCATGATATCTTCTGTGCAGGTTCCCCCACAGCGACTCGACCGTGCGCGTGAGCTAACAGTAAGCTTACACATCTAGCTTAACTATTTCTGAACAGGAAACCAAGATATATCAGTGCCTGGGATTACTGGGTGGATCAGTTAAAGGCCGATGAGATCGGCTAAAAACTTGAAATGCTCTCGAGGCACAATGGTAGCCCCCTGCCCTCACAAATGCTGTGTAAATGCTCTGCTATAGTCCTCTGCAAGGTAGCTTGTGCTCATACTAGTTCACAGTTTCTAACAAGGTCTGAGAGCGTATATCTGAAAAGCAGTTAGAGGGATAGTGAACAGAATGGTTGAAGACCATTACGATAACGACTTACCAATCCACACATCAATTGTGGACAGGCTATGAATCGAAGGTAAGTATGTTTGGCTGGAGGCATGCTCTTCGCTCCATTCATTCAACAACTTTTCTTTTTTTCTGCCCATCCTTTCTTCAGTGAATACCTAGGTAATAGTTACACCCCTGCATTAAGTTAATATAGACAATGAATATTAGTGAAAGAGCAACCATTATCCTATGACAAGATAGCATTTCAAATGACTGCCCAGGAGCATACAGAATATAATTAACAGCTTCTGTCTGGTCAGTTCCAGCCGAAACATAGATGTTGGCCATCGACATCATGGAGACCTCATAACAATTCAGATATAGCATGCGCAATTTGAGGAGGCAGCATATCAAAGGATGTTTAAATGCTCGATACCAAAATTTTTCATGCCATCTCTCTGGAGTACTTGTTCACTTCTGCTCGTTGTTACGCTTGTAACAAGTATAGAGACATTGTTGCCGACAGGATGCAATAATCTCAAAGTATGTCGAGAAAAGACCGGCCTGCTGCAATCACATCAAAGCACTACGGTCGACTGTGCATTCTACGTATATTATAAATAGCTTACCTAGGTAGTGACGGTTAAGTATATCATTATCCGACCCTTATAGACCTTGCCGTTCGTCCCCTGGCTGGGAAGTCTTCGGGGGCATCTACAACGCCGAGACGTAGTCTCGCTATACCTTAGCAATGCGGTAGCAGGCCAGACCCTCGAAGTGTGAGTAGCAACTCACTGGACAGAACGTGATGAAAACGGTTAGTATTATGTGCGGTCATTGCACCATCTGAAATTAGTTGGACAGGACTTGACGGAGACGTCTGTCCCTGGCACTCCTATCATCTGGGTACAACCTCCACAAGCGAGCTTCGAAGGGAAGTCCAAGTAAGCAAAGTTCGAATCTAAATATTGACCGCGGGCACCTTGTCATTGGCCGCAGCGTCGAGCGACGCATCCGCTTAGTCAAGAGATCCATGCAAGAACTTGAAGGCATGACGACTTGAGTGCGGGGTTGGCGACCGCTGATTGACAATCCCGCTTCCTCTACGCAGTTGTTGTTTTTAGGATAAATTAATTCGAATAGTATGCTGGAGTAATAGCCGTGCTCTGAGAATCAAATGTAAATCTCTGGTCCACTTCGTTCGGCTGATCTCTCGCGTCGACTTCACAAATGTCTGGTCAGGTCGGTGGTGAATTTCTTCGAGTCTTAAAGGAGATGGCTAATTCCATGTCAAAGAAAGAGGATCCCTTCAGGTACAAACCCGGAGCTGGGGGACAATTTGTGCGGACTGAAAGTGCATTCCGGAACTTCATCTCAAATGACCCCGGTGCGAGATTTCCAGCTGAGAAGGGCCGATATGCGCTTTTCCTGACTTCCGGCTGTCCATGGGTTTAGTATTTCCTGCGTCTGGCTTGGAAATTGTGAAGCTGACGAGGCAAGTAGTCTCATCGGACAATGATTGTCCGCGGTCTCAAGAGACTGGAAGATATCGTCGACCTGTATGTTTGCCATATCTCGATGCTGATCGAGGGGGCGCGAATCTCCGATGATAATGGTGATGGTCCTGAGTCCTCGAAACGTCAGGGTTACACCGCAGACCCGCTCTACGGATTCAAAACGATCAAGCAGCTGTATCTCAAAGCTGACCCCAACTATGTCGGTCGATACACAGTGCCCGTCCTGTGGGACAAGAAGGGACACACTCTGGTAAGCAACGAGTCAAGCGAGATCATCCGAATGTTCTACACGGAGTTCGATTCCCTTCTTCCAGAGGCGGGTCGTGAGATCAGTCATCCCCTAGGCGGCTACTACCCGGAGCAACTGCGCAGCGACATCGACAAGATCAACGACAGGATCTACCATTCTGTCAACAACGGTGTCTACAAGTCCGGTTTTGCGTTCACCCAGGCGGCATACGAGGAGAACGTCGTAGAGGTTTTTAACACACTCGATGCCCTGGAGAAATGGCTGGATGAGCCGCAGCACCAGCCCTTTCTGTTCGGCAAAGGTATAACGGATGCTGACATTCGACTCTTCCCGACTATTGTCCGCTTCGATACGGCCTATGCGCCGATTTTTATGTGCAATCTGGGGACGATTCGAGAAAACTATCCGAACTTGCACTTATGGGTGCGCCGGCTCTACTGGGATCAAAGCGAGAAGACCCACGGCGCTTTTTTCAATGCAACCCAACCGTACATAGAAGAGTACAGAGAGGGATACGCTGTATCCCGATATCGGGTGTTGGGCATCACTGGTCCGATGATTATTCCGAAAGGTCCTCTGAGCCCTCTTCTTCAGCTCGGTGAGAATGAGAAGCTCTAGCTCGACTATGAGTACTTCATGAATTTGGATTGAATTTTATCTTTTCTGTGCTAATTATTAGCAATTCTGGAGAACTAGTAGCATGACTCTGTATGTATGTATGACTGTCGTTGACGGATAACGATCCCCGACCAGTATTTTTGACCACAATGCTACGTGTCTATAAATACCATCTATGAAGACATTCTGCCACCACGCTTCTTCTAGGTCATCATATTTAGATAATACGCAGTGAAAGACCGTATATATGCTGTCCTCACAAATACAGACCTAGTGGCTACGGGCAGTAGTGAGCCATATGAACGAGCTTAGGGCTATAAGTGAGTTAGGGTAAGGTGGATCGGACTTCAATTGCCTGATGCCGGTTGCCTCAGCCATTTCACCTGTAATTTAACCCCCATTTAACTAGTTCATTTAGCTGGTCTCGTTTTGTACTAGATACTAGTCGAATGCTCGGTCCGTATCTACACTCTTGCTTCTGCGGTGACTTCTCCTGGAGTCCCGTCATTATATCCAGTCTCTTAAAGCCGGCTAGGAATAAACGTTTGTATGTAAGGCGGAGTATGCCAAGAGATTAAGATCGTGTTCGTGAGCGGGTTTGTGCTTAAATTCCCCGAGTGGCTTGCGAGAAGCATCGCGGGAGCATCTGGAAGTAACCCCGGACGTAAGCAATTAGGCCATGGTTAACTCCGTTGTCTTCCCTCACTTTAATCACGCTGAATCTACTGTCTTGGATAACTCCGTGCTCTTTGCCATCAATTAATAGCTACTGTGCCTTGGATAATTCCGCAGTCTGGGACGGTTATGGTCAGCAGGAGCGGGGTCTATTGCTCGGTTATCTCCGCTGTTATTATCGAGTGGGTAAAATTTAAGCATAAGTTTCTATGTTTATTGATCAACTGTCGGAATACGGTTCTATTGCTTGGTACGTTTGCCTTGACGGTCTCCACTGTCGACTGAGATGTCTTATTCCTTAATTAACTCCGCTGCCTTCTCTATGGCGCTGATTGTTGGCAGGAGTTTGGAGGAAGTGGGTAGCCCCCACGGCTTTAAAGCAGGGGCCATCATCAGGATGGGCTGCATTTCTGGATTATCTCTGTGGTCTCTATAATTAGAATGTCGTCAGCCGGTCAATTCATCCGTTAATTCCACTGTATACGTGATGGTCTCGATCTTCAACCTATATAAATTCTCGAATTGGCCATCTTCGAAGATCGGTTTGGAGAGCAAACATCCACACCTTCGATTTTGGAACATTGACTCTAAATAATTGACCTTGCAATGTCTCAAGTTGCTCCGACTTCTATTGCCGGCAAGCTCGTAGGCTCTATTGGCTATGGCTTGATGGGTGAGTCTGACGTCCTAAGAAGACACACTTGCTCCCGATCTCGAATCCTGGCTTAGATGGTATAGGCTTAACTGCTGGAAAGCCAATCCACTACGACGATGCTGTCAAGGCGTTGAAGACCGCCCTGGACAATGGCGCCAATTTCTGGAACGGGGTGAGTTGGGTTGGCCCCTATCCATAAAATCTCACATACATACTTACGCATGTCACAGGGAATGTTCTACGGACCTCCCGATGCCAACTCCCTACAGCTCCTGAAACACTATTTCACGGTGTATCCGGAGGATGCCTCGCGCGTTGTTCTTAGCATTAAGGGCGCGTATGATAGCCTGCACCACGTTCCCGACTGCAGCCCGGCCAACATCCGTGCCTCGGTGGACGAATCCCTGCGTGTGCTCGATGGAACCAAGGCGATCGATATATTCGAATGCGCACGCATGGACCCTAATGTCCCCATCGAGACCGTGGTCGCCACCTTCGTGGACCTGATCAGCGAAGGCAAAATCGGCGCCTACGGGCTCAGCGAGGTTGGCGCGCAGACCATCCGGCGCGCACACTCGGTTCATCCCGTTGCAGCGGTCGAGGTCGAGTTGAGCTTGTTCTCCAGACATGTCTTGGAGAAGGGCGGTGTCGCTGATACCTGCCGGGTGCGGGGAATACCCCTCGTTGCATACAGTCCGCTCGACAGAGGTTGGCTGACGGGCCAGCTCAAGACGCCCCAGGACCTGGCCGAGGGAGATTATAGGCGGCTCTTGCCGCGGTTCCAACCGGGTGCGTTCGAGCAGAACGTGAAACTGGCTGAAGCGGTCGCGGAGGTCGCGAAGAAGAAGGGTTGTACGAGTGCCCAGGTGGCTATTGCGTGGGTGAAGCAGCAGGGCACGATCCCGATCCCGGGGACTTCGAAGCCTGAGAGAGTTGCGGAGAACTGCAAGGATGTGGCACTTGATGCAGCCGAACTGGCTGAACTGGCTCATTTCCTGGACAAGATGCAGGTAGTGGGCGACCGGTATCCGGCTCTGCTCCAGCCCTATCTTAGTCTGTAGACTGAAGTGAGGTCCCCTGCTGACATTGATTGAGGTTGCCGGGTCACTTCAATTTCCTTTTCTTTCGCACTATGCGCCATTATTGTTGTCGTTGTTGTTGTCAACGAAGTGATAATAGTACTAAGCTGTGACGCGAGTTGATGGCTATCCAAGGCTTCTAGCGAAGAGTTAAGATGTTTCGCCAATAGATTCCGTTCTTCCATATGTCAGAGCTCTCTCACCAAAGACTACGTCCGAATAAACTGTAAGACAACATATGCCCCCTCTCTAACTGCTAAACGAAGCAGGAGGGGTGGTGAGGGGATAGCAGATGAAGCGATAAGCGGAGACCCCAATTGATATTAATATTGTCGTCAGGTTGTGCATAACCCCCGGCGCCCTCGTTCACCCCACCTACCTCAAACCTTTATTCGCCCCTCCCCCTTAGTACACGTCTCGTCAAAAGGGTAGCCCACCTAATTACGATAATGGGCGCATTCTTTTATATCATTACAGAAGGTCCGGTTCCCGTGCGCCTTATTGAATCTGAACAAAAGTTTGATGATAGGGCCGTAGGAACGATTTACTTAGGTTATCGCCACTCGGATGCGTACGACACGAACTGCTTGGAAACTTTCTCTCAACTTCTGAACGGGATACAAAAAGGTAAGTTGAAGACTAACTTTGCCGTGCATGAGGACAACTGAATGCTCTAGAGTCTACATTCGATGCCTTGTATAAAGGTCTTGGAGTGAAATGGCGGCTGCCGTACGATACCGTCTGTCCCTTTGGCGACCGTCGTGGCGCGGGCATTCAGACTGTTTGGACCTTCGACCTCGACAATGACATGCTTCTCTTCAGCAAGAGGGACTGTGGCGGGCGCTTAGCTCTTCCGCTTGTTCGTCAGCGACCTATCACACTCGGTGACTTTGAGCCGCTTGAGCGGCCAAGTCAGCCAACATTGAACTTGGAGGGAGACTTTATGCTTATGCCACCTTACTGGGAACCTATACTCCACGTACCTGAAAGGACCAAAGCTTTTCTTTACCCCATTCTGAACGATTTCGCTTATCAGTGGCGGCACATTCTTCGGAATCGATATAATGACCTCACCTTCCGCAAACTGGCGCGAGCCATCATCCGAATAGCAACGATAGACTTTCGTATCGTGGAACTTACGAAGTGTCGACACGGCCAAGTCTCAGGACCAATGGTGTGGATAGACTCTCTCCCCGAATGGGATCCTTTTGACAGTCACTTCGCCCGAGTTGGTCGACTATGGATTGCAATGTCTCAAGATCTAGAAGAAAGTCTTTCACTGGTTCGACGTCATATACCCACACAAGTTGGAAATGCACCAGATCCACACACGCGATCCGGGGATGCTGAGATCACGTACTTGATTCTATCAGTAAAGCATATTGCATTATGCCGCATCTATAGAAACAAGGTGGAACGGACGCACAAAGGAGTAGACAGTCTTTCGGATCGGGCGCTGCGCCTGCTTCTCTCCGCAACTTCTACAAGTCCGTGTCAAACACTAATCCACAAACTCCCCATTGAGATCCAAGACAGGATCATCAAGTACACCTCCCAGGGTCCTGTAGAAGCAGCTAGGATGGGCTGCATTTTAGGCCTTGGCTCACCCTTTTTATGGAAAGACGGTCAAATGCCGATAGAGAGGGAGGAAGCTCATAGAAACCGGAGCGATGCCACGCCAGTTGAGTCGCAACTCTGGTTCGATGGGCACATGAGCGGGATTTCGTACAAAGGAAATCGATATCAGATGTCAGAACATCCGGAGATTTAGAGTGATGACCGACTTGAGAAATGCTAGCGCAAGAATCTACTCAATTGTACCTTGTGCTTCGAAATAAGAACAAAGGAAAAGTCATCAGTGATCGTTATGTATCGAGACAAAAGAGAAGCCGGAAACTGAAGCAAAAGAGAGCAGGAGCATCATCAACAGCCGTGTATCAAATCATAGCGTGGCGTGGCGTGGCATGGCATAGCAATAGCACTGGTAGGGTACTGGCCATGACTTGAGCGTAATTTAGACGTAGTTGCAATTTGAATGGCATGGTACAGCGTAGCGTAACATAATCATTAGGGCGTTGCGAGACACTAAGAGTCTTGGGAATCGGAGTCATTCGTGTCGGTGTCAAATAGATCTTCTGCATTGTGGACTGGCCAAAGAAAGATTTAAGAAAACACAAGGAGAATCGAATGAAAGACACGAAAAGAAGAAGTACAGGATACTGGATTCTCTCAACAAATACCGATCGCTGGCCATATCGGGAACCGTCGTCGACGGGGCTGGACCAGAAGAATGGTGACAGTCGAGCTTCTCTCGCTCCGTGATAGCAGTTCAATGTACCTAATGGCTTTATGACCCTGGTGAAAGTGCCTCCGTCGAGGCCATCACTATTGATTGACCTGGGCCCGAAGCGGTTCCTGAGATTCGTTTTCCTCCCGGATTACGGTGGGTTTCGATGGGTTTGGTCGATGGCAACTTGGGCGATAGGGATTCTGGTTCTAAGGCAGAGTCTGGCTCCCATACGGACCGTTCAAGCACGTCTCCCGATGCGTTGAGTCTGTTCTGTTCAGCATACTAGCCAGCACCGACCCGGTAGCATGCTCTCCACCCGGCTTCCTCGGGATGCTGGGTTCGGCCATGTGGATCTAACAGCGTCGTGGGCTCAAGTTCAATCATTGGTTTCACCGGCCCGCGGGCTGGGCCCCCGCAGATATACGAAGTGAACCTTCTATTGCATACGAAGTGGAGTGTCCGCGAGGTCGGCAATGGAACATGACCGCGGTAAACGAAAACACTTTTTTGACCCGATCGCAGCGGCTGGTAGTATGCGGGGGAATCCTGTGTAGCCTTCATATTAAGAGTATTTCTGTTTCCGACGTGGAAGGCAATACAGTTGTGACTGTATCCAAGTGTTTGCCCTAGTTCCCCAACCTCCCTACCTTATAATGTCCGCGAGCCGACAGTTGTTTACCTAACCAAGCTTATTGGAGCAACGGTGAAGTCCACGCATATTATAACTAATTAAATTAATTGATAGTAGAATCATGGTCGCCAGTATTCGAAATCGACACGGTACAAATTCCCGGGTACAGAAGAGGCGCAGAAAGTGAACCACCTTCATAGAATTACTCGTAGATTCTGTCAAGAAGCAGAGATGCAGTCCACACTGAACTTCGCACACCATTCATTCGGCCTCTTCCTCCTCTTTGGTTGCACTGAGAAAGAACCGTCCTGGTGGCTCACCCGGTTTCTCATACTCAATGTTCAAGCGTGAGAGGTGGCCGAGCACATTCTCGACCTGGATATCACCCTTCGCTCTCTTGGATCTCCCCAGATTCTCGAGCCATTTAAATCGGTTCATGACGTAGTACGTCAGAGCTATCACCACCTCAACGCCGATAGAATAGCCCCATATGCGGACCACGGTGACAATATCGGTAAATCCATTGTGAGTTTCTCGGAATTTATCATATGGTTTGGTTATCATGTTCTGGTTTGTGAACCAGCCGAAGAGGCAGAAGAAAGTGGCTAAGACATCCACGCCGAGAATAGCAGTGACAAGCTGGACGGATGGCCAGGTCTCCACCCCCCTTGTTATGAATATCAGCCAATTCTCTGTCAGGGATACTTCGAGGAAGATAACTTCTTGAATTGAGCCCCAGTTCTGAATAATTCCTCCAGAAGGCAGGAACATAGTACCACGAATTGCCCACGTTCCCAATGCCAGTAGCAAACCAAGAACGACCGAAATCACCCAGATTTTGGGCAATTGCCATTCCACCGGCCTCAGTTCAAATGAGGCATTGTCGTATGCGACTGCAACGGTTGCAAGGTCGGCAAAAAGGGCGAGGAAAACCACTAATTCGACGCGGATGCTCTCATTCAGAATGATCATATCCGTTACTAGGTAGATCTCCAGGTGCAAGCAAAGAGCAATCCGATACTGAATGTATGCCTTCATGCGGTGGAATATCTGACGGGCCACCTTTACAGAATCGATGATGGTTGAGAGCCCTGGCTCCAAGAAAACAATGTCGGAAGCAGACTGGGCTGCCTCTGAAGCTCCCTCAACAGCAATGCCACAGTCCGCCTTCTTGAGGGAGGGCGCATCATTAACGCCATCTCCAGTCATGGCAGTCAAATGACCCCTTTCTTGCAGCATGCTGACAACTTGATATTTATGTTCTGGGAAAACTTCGGCAAACCCGTCTGCTTTTTCAACCAAATCAAGTGTCATGGCACCGCTGAGACCCCCGTGAATTAGTTTATCTGAGTTATAAACCTTAGTCCCTAGAGCGAGCATTTTGCACGTCTCTTTTGCAATTGCAATTGCATCTCCTGTGAGCATCTTAACACTGATCCCAAGATTCTGGGCCTCCTGGATCGTCTGTGCAGTGTCCTCCCGAGGCGGATCAAACATTGGTAGCATGCCCAACAGTGCCCAATCTTCACCTTCTTTCTGAACCGCCACACCCAAAGAGCGGAAACCGCGGCGCGCAAATTCTTGGGCTTTCTCCGTATACAGATCTGCTGTTTTCTTGGAGCATTTCGTCAATGCTAATACTGCCTTCGGGGCACCTTTAGTGCATGTATATCGGACTCCGTCACAACTTGCAACAGTCTTGATACGCTTAGAGACGGGGTCGAATGGTGTGAAAGACTCGGTTTTCCAGCCTTTACGGAGAATCTCGCGTGCCTTTGGATACTGCCTGAGAGAGAGAATCGTGACTTTATCGATTGGATCGAGTGACTCTGTGTTATGTGAGGATGCCAGGACAGCTACCGCGAACATCCAGTTCTCATCAACGCCCTCAGCAACATACGGGTTGCGAATGCTCAGTTTATTCGCAGTGAGAGTCCCCGTCTTATCTGAGCACAGAATATCTACACCCTGTCAGAAACTTCCATCAGTACTTTATCTCTAAGGAAAGGGCCGTTCACGTACAGCAAGAGACTCAATTGCCGTGAGCTTCTGTACAATTGCTTTCTTCTTGGCCAAATAGGCTGCTCCGACTGCCATAGTCGTGGTTGTAACGACGGGCAACCCCACTGGAACGCCAATGATCAACAGCGAGAGGGTATAATGAAGGAGCGTTTGCTGACCAGGACTGGCAATAGGAATGTGTCGATAGAAACCACCAATCCACGCAGCCAAGATCCACGCAAGGACCAGAACAAGGAGAGTTGTTCCTATGTGATCCATGACGACTTCAAAATGACCAGCTCCCCGAGCTGCTTGTACCATGGAAGCCGTGCGGCCAACAAAGGAGGTTTTCGCCGACGTCTGCACAACTGCGTAGGCCTTGCCTCGCTTGCAACCCGTAGTATAATAGACCACCTCGCCCATGTAACGATCGACTGCAAGAGATTCTCCTGTGATAGCGGAATGATCGCAGGCCAGAATCGGAAATCCTCGTTTTCGACCTTTCCCGCCCTCACTCTTGTCTTCTTCTTTCTCTTCCTCCGACTCTGCACTTGAGCTCTCAAGATCCCCAGACTCTTGCATTCGCTGGTATTCTTCCCATCCTTGCGGATCGGTGTAATCACAGATTATCTTCGCATCCGCCGGAACAACTATACCTTCCTTGACGACGATCTATTTATTTCGATCAGAAATCGGTTAAGAGTTATCTTCTTTGGGTATCTTATAACGTACCACATCACCGGGGACAAGCTCACGAGCCAGAATTTCTTGCTCTTGCCCATCACGAACAACAATTGCCCTCATTGCAATATCTCCTTTGAGACTAGCAACTACGTCTGCGGCCTGCTTCTCCTGAGACCAGCCGACACTAGCATTGAGACAGAGAATGCCAATGATGACTCCAAAGTCGACCCAGTCGCTAAGGCCTGCTGCAAGAAGGACCGCCAATTCCATAACTGTACCACTGTTAACAAAGCAGTTGCTGTAGACGCATAGGAACGGAAGGGTTTGCTTACCATACAAAATTGGTCCTCGGAAGTATGATAGTAGTTTTGAAAACGGGTTCTCCTTTTCAGCTACAAGCTCGTTCCAGCCCGTTCGCATGCGTCTGTTGTTAGCTTCTTCGGTTGACAAGCCATGGTGGATGTCCGTAATGAGCCAGTCCGCTGGAAGTTGCGATTCATCTATATCTCTTTTAACTCGAACCTTCCTCTTCTTCCACGGTGCATACCAGATCCGCCTCTCTCGCACTTCCTCTCGTTCTTCCGGCTTCATTCCTGGCTCCCGGTACGTTGAGGCATACCTGACAAGTCTTCCATACTCGTCTAGATGTTCCCAGTTTTCCGTGACGGCATGAGACACACGCCTTTGGGTCTCACCGTCGGCGCCGTCAGGATTGTTTTGCTCAGCCATCTTTCCCAGACAGCTCTAAGCACAGCCGAGGGATTCTGTCGATGAGCCCCAGGATTTCTGCAGCCCTCTCTCTGTGAGACGGTCCCGCGAAATATTGATAGCCCTGGGAAAAAGCGAAATCAAATCCCTGACGGCGTATGCTGCGGGGAAACGTCGTTGAGAGGGAGGTTGCTCCAAAGGAAGCATTCAAATGCATAAACGTAGAGAACCGATTGTTCCCAAAACACACTTGCTCCTCGCGAGACAGGCAGAGTACTCTGAGTTCGACAGCTCATCCTGACGTAGGAATGGGATGTACTGGCTGTGCCAGCTCTTCATCCACATCGGTTGTAGCACACCAAACCCCGGCAGGTGAGAGAGGTAAACACTGGGGTCAGCTCTTTGTTCAATCGAAATTCACGGTTTGGAATCTCCTGATGTATCTTTCACATCCAGACCGCAGTGACAGCTTCAGAACATGGCTTGAGAGCCTTGATTGTCCATGCGCGAGGGCCAAACAAACTCCTCCGTCAAGGCCCAAGCTTCGAATAACCAGGGGAACACTACGCATGGCTCGATATTCGAATACTGAAAGCGGAGCAGCATGGACTCAAGGTACTTGGTAGAAGTCAATGACGCCTGCCTAAATCATCGTCAACACCGGTCAGGAAAGCTTCGGAAAGACTACCTACTAAACGTTAACTTACTTAATTCCGCACCTAACAGAGGATCCCCTTCTGTCGAAGGTCTAAGGAGCACTGGCTTCGAGCTTCAATAATTGAGTTTGGAGTTTCCAGGGGTTATCCGGCCGTCGCCTCCGCTGTGTTCTTGTCATGCCGAGCTCTCCGTGACTATCATACAAATTCTCAAGTCAGAGACAATATTTTTGGATTTGCTTTAGTCTGCTTCCCAGACTTGTATCGGCATGGCCTTCAAAGCCTTAGTTGGAGCTGTACCAGCAGGGAAAGCGTGCATGGGTTTGCGAATACTAGGTAGTAAATAGGGATGTTTTTGAGAGAGGAAACGAGCCTCCAGCCAAGACTGTTGGCCATGGATTACTACTGGGAGATTCCCAAGGTTTGAAGTGCACATACATCACCAAACACCTAGCATGAACACCAGTGGATCCGAGAACTTTACACGTAACCTAGGCGGCTATATTCCTATGGATTGATGAAAAAAAAAAAAAAAGGGAAGGTTCCTGAATATATCCATCTCACGTCATCCGAAGCTATATGATTTTAACAAAGAAGATTGCTCGTGTCTCGTCACAAATCATGTCCTAATTTATTTCCCGGTCTTCCCTGTAGGAATGTTAAACAGGACGGCCGGCTGGCCGGCTTCATACGGGCGGTCGACCCTGAAGAAGCCTTTACGATCGAACTGAATAATATCTCCTTCCTTCAGTTCAGCAACATTGCCATCGGCCACGGCGGAGTCTCTAAACTCTGTCTTCTCGTTCAGAACATCCTCCAGCTTGTCATCCTCCTGTAGGGTGTCCTTGTTGAGAAGGTAGTCAAAGTCTACCAGTTCCACAGGTATCAGCTCCTGGCCCTCAGTAGACAGCCACGTGATTTTCTTCTCCGTTTTCTTGAAGTCGCCCTCCAGGTGGAGCTCAAGCTCGAGCTCCTTGACGATTCCAGACGAAGCATCTTTCTCAATCTTCCGAACGATGGCATTTCCCCAGTTCATGAGAGTGATTTCTTCGTCCTGCCTAAAGCCAGCGGCATCTTCCTGCTCGATAACGATCGACGGACTGTATGCAACCTTCTTCAAGCCAACTGCCGGGTTCTTGACATGTTTGGGCTTGTCTTCAGTATAGGCAGCCGGAGCCCCCTTAACGGTTACCTTGACGATATTCTCTTTGGCGATGGCAGTATGACGTGGTGCAACAGGATCAATGTACTTCTTGTTTGTGGCCCAAAACAAGCTCCAATCAAGATTCGTAATGTTCTTGCTCGGCCCCTGCTTGAGGATGAACTCCCGTAGGGCAGGAATAGTCATACCACGCCTGCGGATGCCCCGCACAGTAGGAAATCGAGGATCATCCCAACCCCAGACAACGCCCTGATTGACGAGCTTCGTAAGCTTTCTCTTGGACAGCAATGTTCGGACGAAGTTCATTCGAGCGAAATCCCACACCTGGACATGGCGCAGTTTGAGGGCGTCCAACATCCACTGGTACTGTGGGTTTCGATCACGATATTCAATAGTCCTAAGAGCATGGGTAACTCCCTCCATAGAATCGACCACTGGGCAGGCAAAATCGTAGGTGGGGTAGATTTTCCATTTCGTGCCAGTGCGGTGGTGGGTTGCCGCGTTGCAGCGGTAGATGACCGGGTCACGCATAGCTTTGTTGGGGTTATCAACAGACATCTTTGCGCGAATGCACCACTTGACACCTTCCGTGGTACCATTCTTCATATCCTCAAAATGAGCCAAGTTCTCCTCAACGGAAGCATCGCGGCGCTTGCTTGCTATTCCGTTCATTCTCTGCTCGGCCATAGTCTCCTTATCCGTGTCATCGGCATATGCATTTCCATCTTTGATCATCTGCACGCAGTATTGATAAAGCTCATCGAAGTAGTCACTGGTGAAAGTCGTCTTATCAGGCTTAATGCCCATAAGCGCGAGATCCTCGACAATAGCATCCTGAAATTCCTCCTTCTCGTTCGAAGGATTGGTATCGTCAAAGCGGACAAGCAAGGTACCCTTGTATTTCTCATGGGCAAAGTAGTCGTTAAGGAGAGCGGCCTTAACGTGACCAATGTGGAGGTAGCCACTGCAGAAATGAGAATCACATTCGAAAAAGAGTGAAGCTGGGGGGGGAAGTATGAACTTACGATGGCTCGGGTGGAAACCTAGTAACAACACCGTTCTCGGTGTTCTCGAGCCCAATGTTGTAGCTTGCGCCCTGTTTAGACAAGGCCGCGGCCTTCGCTTTGGCAGCAGCGTTCAGAGCCTCGTAGACCGGCGATGCCCATAGGCAAAGCCCTTCGAAGAAATTATACCAACGGGTCAAGTTAACAAGCGATCCTTTCCTTATGGCGGCAAACGCCACGCGATTGCCCCGGATGGCACCCCAAAGAGCAGCGTCGACAACGGAGAGCGAGTACCCGACGACAAAGGACCGAAGCAATAGGTGACGATCGAGTCGTTGCAGGTCGGGGTCAAGGGCCTTGAAGTCTAGGGTAGTAAAAGAATCCAATTTGGAAAGCCATTGGTTCTCCTGGAAGAGGAAAGTCGGGACATCAGTTGTATACACGAAGCAGAGAGGGGAAGAAGAGGGGTATACCAGTTTCTCATCTTTAGCATGTAGGAATGGGAAATCAGATAGCAATTTCTTAATGGAGTCCTGGGTTCCAAAGACAGAAGCTCCAGTACCGTCTGTAAACTGAGCGATTGCCTTATCCCCTTCGTGAAGAAGAGCTGTGTCCTCGTAAGAGATCGAGATCACAGGCTTGGAGTTAGCCTCATTGACGGAGGTTGCGACTAGCAATACAGGAAGCAACGCTGCCTGGTTGGCCCGAGTGGCCACGGAAAGACGATAGTTGGACATCTCAAGTGGGAATTCGTAAAAAACCAGCCGTCCTAGGCTCGCAGCTCAAACTCGAATGAACTACAAAGCCTGTCTGGAAACGTCGGAGTGGTTCTTTTTGTGAGTCACGGAAAGCTCCTCGGCGCGACGTTCTTCCGACCAGCGCAGTTTCCGGGCAGAAAACATCGCCGACAAGTTGACTGACGGACAGAAGCCTCAATTGCCTCGGATTTGCATCATGTCCTCGTACGGCTCCTTGCTGCCGTCTGCGGCCAGAAGCGCCTTATCATCGTCATGTCGGTCGCCTCGTCGAGCGGGCCTCATTGGTCCCTTTGTGTCTCTCCAGCAAGTCCGAGGCGCCAAAAGCAATCCCCAGGCAAGGAAGAAGGCAAAGCCCAAGAAAGACAAGAAGGGCTCTCGAGAATATGCGCAGAGGGATCTGAAAGACATGGAGCAGTTTACTCTTTGCGATGCTATGAGGTATACATGCTATTTGCCCTTCTCTAACGGCGATTGTGAGTGAGGCTTAATTCACCTTCTACTTTTTAGGTACATCCGCGCGTTCGAAGTCGGCCGTGAACCGACCGTTTCCAAATACGAAATCCATATCCGGTTAAAAAGCAAAAAGGACGGACCAGTCATTCGAAACATGGTCAAATTCCCCCATCCTGTCCAAACAGAATCGCGAATCTGCGTTGTGTGCCCTCCGGGATCGAAACATGAGAAAGAAGCACGCGACGCTGGAGCTGTACTAGTGGGAGAGCAGGAAGTTTTCGACTCCGTCAAGAAAGGCCAGATAGAGTTTGATCGTCTTATCTGCCATCCCGACAGTCTCGAGGCTTTGAACAAAGCTGGATTGGGTAGAATTCTCGGCCCCAGAGGCTTGATGCCAAGCGTGAAGACGGGTACAGTGGTTGAGGATGTCGCCGCACGAGTCGAGATGCTGCGAGGAGGTACTATTTACAGAGAGAGGGATGCCGTGGTCCGACTGCCTATCGGACAACTGGCGTTCTCGCCCGAGCAGCTGCGGGACAACCTGCGCGCAACCATTGAACAGGTCAAGAAAGATGCGTCTCTTCTGAGCGACCGCATCAACAAGGAGATATATGAAGTGGTGAGTTGGCATGGACCTGCTGATCTGTCTGATACAGCTGGTCCCCTGTACATGACTGACGCTTGTTAGGTCCTGAGCTCAACCAATGGCCCGGGTTTGAGCTTAAACGGAGACTTCAAATCCGACAATTCGCCGGACACAACTGCATTAGCCGGTCTGTAAACTAATCCCTTTTGTATTTCCAGTTCCTTTCTTGTACAGGTTGTGTTATTATCAGGAAGGACATGGTGTATTATGATATCAATTTTATTCTTACTTTATTTCGAATAAAAGTATGACATAAGAATCCCAGAGATGTCAGGCGCCGATACTATGCGAAATCAGATCTAAACATAAGAGCAAATCATAGCCTCAGATTTTTCATTTCCGATACTGAACTGGCGTCTTCTCCAATAAGGTTGTAAAGACGGAAGACCCTCAGCGACTTTGCCTCGCGCTTCTCCCCAGCTTGCTTAGTTTGCTCAAGCGCTGTCTTGAGGTCTAGGGCTAAGGTCGACCTTATCCTAGACAACCGCGGTCGCTGGTTGAGGAGGAATGGGTGATCGTCGCCTATCCGCGCTGACAGCGTGGTAAGATAGACGTATTTCTGAATATGATGCTCAAGCTTCTTCAGAGACACTACCGGCGCGGTGGTGGAACCGTCAGGCAGATCTCCATCATCGCTCTCATCTCTCTCGCTGTCTGAAAGATCCGACTCCGCGTCGGGTTCGTCCGCAGAGTCCTGGTGATGTTTGGACGGAGCCTCTCTGATCATCAATTGTCGCTCGAGCTCATCAATGCGATCTGCAAAATCTAGCAATGATTTGCCAACATTTGCATTCTCTCTTAGTCGCCGTTTCTCTTTCAGCAATTGTTCAACCTCTGCCCGCCGTCCCTCCACCTTGTCCCGCATTGCCTGGACATCCCTTTTGAAGGATAGTAGACCAACGCGCACTTCCTCGATCTTTTCATCGCCGCCTTGGAGAGCTGTTCCTAGTGACAGGAAATCTCGATAGTTCTCATTGACCAGGTCTAGCAACTCTTTGCTCAGCAGCTTGTCCAAATCGCGCAGCTCCTGGCGCAGGTCCTCCAGGCTCTGGTGTCGATTTCGCAGCGACGACAAGTACGCAGCTGGGTCGAAGTCGGGGGCTAGAAAGGCGGACCGCGATAGAGGCTCAGGAAAGGGAAGGGAGGAGGTATCTCCGTCGAAGTCGGAAGACTCGTCCGAGTCGTCAAACTATAGGGAACAGTCGGTCAGCGCGTCTCCATGGGAACGAGCAGCGAGGAACGGGGCAGACGGGGCAGCATTGCCATACGCGGAATCTATCCATGGCGGAGTAGAGTTAACTGAGGAGTCCTTGCGCGTTGGCACCGACAAATAGAAGAATCAACAGAGTGCTGGCACGCCACGCAACGCCGATTACGAGAGACCGCATTTTCCAGGGATGCCGCTGGACGGGGAGTTGCGGCCGAAGCGCTGATCGGTTCGTTGTCTGGTCGTCTCCGCCTCCGCTGCATCGACCGGTAAGACGCTGCCAACGCATCTTCCCTGCTGCATCTCGAGCGTTACAGCGAACGCGGTCGGACTGTACATCAGAGGAGATGCGCTGGAAAGTGCAGGACGCGCTCGTCTCATTCCTCCCGTCTTGCATTGCTTCTCCCTGGATTATGCAGTCTGCTGTCTTTCCGCCACCGACCGGCACATGTATCCGGGCATTTGTCAAATGCAGCTGAACAGAACAGGCCCAGAATTGCTTGCTCGCTTGCTTGCACTGCCTTTTCTCCCAGTGTTTCGGAGGCGAATTGTCGCGCAATTGAGCTGATCATTATCCTCCCTTCCCCCTTCTCGTGCGTCAAGCTTGCGTCAAGTCCTCGGCTTTGTTGTATCTGCAACCCCCTCCTACACTTGCATACGGGCGTTTGGTGAAATGGATCTCAGATCAAACAGGCTTGTGGCCAATCCTGATGGGCGTCGAGTACCACCTGCCTTCGCTCACCAAGGATGGCCGCAGCACTCTTCCTACATTTCTTTTCCCTTGATTGAAGGCGGCGGCCCTGGTCCAGAGAGTTCCCGCCAGTACGAGTCTACCCCGGACGAGTCTAGCAGGGCATACCGCACAGCAGCTCCACAGCAACTGCGAAGAGGGAACTCTAGGTCCAGGTTTCAAAAACACAGACCGGCTGGTCCGACGCTAAACCGGTCGTCAACATCGACGCCGCAGCCTGTCGTGGTCAAACCCTATACCGGAGGTACTGGCACCACGGTGGCGGCCTCGAAAATGCCTTCACGAAAACGGTTCTCATTTACCGTTGGCTCCTCCGAATCCAAGAAGGGGAATCCAACGCTTCCAGCAGAGGAAGATTTTAGCATCGAGAACATCCTGGACGCAATAGGACCAGATATCCGGAATACGTTGGATTCGATTGCGGAGATCTGCGGACGCAGCAAACTCAGCCTTGCCAATGAGTACGGAAGCCACATTGCGCCGTTGGGTGAAATTCGTGCTCCTTCCGGAGGTTTAGTAACTGTGGAAGAAGCTAGCCCCGATCGTGAGAGACAGCAGGAGGAGGACAGTGTTCCCGCTCCTCACGATGAGAACAGCCATGCGGACTGGCGCGGCCGCAATCACTTGTCCTACTCCGGTTACATGGAGGGAGTCCGACAAGCGGCTGCCACAATTCATAACGCAGGATTACGGCCGGGAGGCCATCTGTCCATGAGTGAAGGGATGTCACCTCAAGTTGAACCTGGAAGCCCTGGATCTGCCATGGTCTCGTATCCTGCATTCGACCCGGACCCAGAAATTCCATCCCTTATCGCGACACGAGAGGTCACATCGACCCCGAAGCCTTGCGGACGGGCTTTGCTAGGAGAGCCAGCTGAGCCGATTGTGGACGATAAAATCCGCCGCAAAGTTGCGCCAGCTACCGTGTCAGAAGTGCACTTGGATGCTCGAGCAGACTATCCTTCTCTATCAGTTGAGGATGACCGCCACCACGGACGCAGAAACTCGGGCTCCGATGCTTCTGAAGGCTCCCGCTCCTCGCAGTCTGCTCAAGCACTTCTCGTACCCGTACTAGCTGAGTTGCAGGCGCTCCTCGGCTGGTTCAAAGGTGCTCCGCCGGGCAATGTTGCGGGATCTTGTCAATCCCTGCAGTCTGCGGAGACCCGGTTACGCGCGATGCTTGAACGGCAAAATGGCGATCTCGCTGTTGCTATTCGGACGACTTGAAAGTATGAATTCACCTCACGTCTGTTGGTAGGAGAATTCTGCGTTAAGGGCAAGGCTTCAGTTATCTTCGCAACGGTCAGATCTGTTCGAACTCCCTTTTCTTCGCCCAGCGTCGCATTGGAAGTTATCTGGAATCCCACGAATCACGACTGATGAATATGATTTATGTGTAACGAAGCGGATTGATCAGAACTTGTCATTTTTGACTGGTGTCTTGTTGAAAAAGCGTAATATGCTGTCCCTCTCAACCATAAGTCAAGGATGTATATAAATATAATGTTACAAGTCAACTTGCGTTGTTTAATCTCTGTTAATGCCATGTATATTCTCTATCTATTTCTTTTAGAATGCAAGGACGTAAGCTGAACGTGGGAAAATGGGAAGAGCCAAGCCCTAGGATATCATAACTCCCAGCTAGTAGCAGGAAAGAGACGCAAGAAAAAAAAAAAAAAAATACTAAGCCCCAAAGCAAAGGAAAGACAGGCCTGACTACGAGCCTGTTCTAGACGCAGCTCCCCCCTCCACCCCAGATATTAACGTCTGCGCGAAGGCCTCGAACGTGGGAAACGAGGGACACTCCTTGTACCGCTCGACAAGTGGTCGATCGTCAACAGGCGCTCCGTCATCGGGCGAGGGCGACCCTCCCATCTCCTCATCGCTATCGCTCCCATCATCATCAACGGGTTTCCGGCCCTCCACCAACTCCCCAAACTTAACATCAACAGGAACACTACCCAGAAACCTAACCCCAGTCTCCTGCGCCATGACCTGGCCCCCACCCTTAGAAAACAAATTACTCACCTCCCCGCAGCACGGACAGACATAACCGGACATATTCTCAATGACACCCAGCGCGGGGATGCGCGTCTTAGCACAGAAATTGATCTCCTTGCGCACGTCCGCCGTGGCGATAGCCTGCGGCGTCGTCACGAGCACCGCGCCCACCAGCCGCGGCAGTGGCAGCCCCGAGCTGCTCGACTCTGCAGGATCCGCCGTCGTCGTGGACGAGAGCGTCAACAGCTGCTCCGCCAGCGCGATATGCTCATCGCTCGTCCCCGGGGGCGTATCAACAAATAGATAGTCGGTTTCGCCCCAGAACACGTCTGTGAGAAACTGCTTGATCATGGCTGTTTTCTTGGGCCCGCGCCAGATGACGGCGTCGCCGCGGTCACGGAGCAGGAAGCCGAGAGACATGCATCGGAGCGAGCCTCGTCCTGTCGCGCGTGAGGCCGGGTGCACGGTCACGGGTAGCCAGCCGCCTGGCGTTTGGGTGATTTTGGCATCTTCGAGACCGACTAGGCGCGGGATTGACGGGCCTGTGAGGTCGATGTCGAGGATTCCGACGGATTTGCCTTGCAGGGAGAGGGCGAGAGCGAGTTGGAGTGTTACGGAGGATTTGCCGACGCCGCCTTTGCCGGACAGGACCTGGTGGGAGACGAGTGGATGAGATGAGAGTCCATGTCGTGGATTTGAGATTCAAACATGGGTTATATATATTGGGCAATGGAAATGAGCTGGGGTAAACAGAGTGGTGGGATCATGTTCGTAGTATTCATTTATATCAATTCAATGTCCTCGACACTTTTCGGACATCGTTATCGATAAGCGGAGGGGTTTTCAAGAGGGACCAGAAAACAAAGACTCTTTCCTGCAGCGGGCACTCACCAAGACTATATTCTTGACCCCGTTCAGAGGCATATCTGTATATAACTAGCAGCTGGATTGTCCGCAAGATTCGGTGTGAACTGAACTGGGATGTTGCTCGCGGGCGATGGCAAAAGCGAGATTATTCTGCGTCAGTCCCCGGCCTCCCAAGTGGAGCTCCGCCGATGTCGCTTATCAATCCATTCCGCAGAGACAGCTGGAAATGCTAGTATGCAGTCATTCTGTACAACTCTAGATACCTGGATTTGAACTCATAAGTCTTCTTGTCTGCTTAATCACGAATCTACAAGACAGCCTGGTCCATCGCTTTTGGATTACAGCGTAGGACAGTGATGATCAACGAGAATGGCCGCTCTCGCCCAAATGTAGATAGAACCCTCCTTCTACTTCCACTTTTGCACGACCACACCCCCCCGCTTGAACTCGGATAGGTCACCCAGCACAGTATCCTTATCGTTAAGCTCCTTGCTCGGGAAAGTAGTCATCAACACCCAGGGCCGGGACTGGCTGGCTGGACTGGCCGCTGAGACAAACTGGTAGACGTCGCCAATGGTATGGGTGGTGTTGAATCGGGAAGTAAGCCGCGCACCATCTCCAAGGCGTATCTGCAACGTTAGAGTGGGCTGCGACTCATCCACATCCGGTTTCACTGGCTCTGCAGTCGTCTGGGTAGGAGGAGACGGGGCTGCTGATCCTGCGGCGGGGGTACGAACGCCGACGCTGGGGGTCGGGCTTCCCAGCCTAAGTCCACGGCCAGCAAAGGGCTTATACTTAGGCTTAGGCCGTACATATTTCTCCTCGTGCTGGATGATGTCGACGTCGACATCCTGTCCCGGATCCACGTTCATGATGGAAAGAGGAGCCCGACCACGACGGATTGCCTCGAGGATTGGTGCGTTCTGGGGATCGTCGGACCGGTACAGCTCGCCATCATCAACCGAGAAGCCATCGGCCCAGAAGTGCAGGATACGGCGTACTCGCGGAGGAGGCTGACGGATCGACGAAGTGGGAGCTTCGACCACCCTGCTTGGAGCATCGTCGCCACCGAGTGTTCGCGCGGAACCCGTGAAGTACGATTTTTTTGGCTGAGCTTCGTCAGGCGGAAGGGTAGTCCTAGATAGCAGGGATCAGCAGTTAGCTCGCTGCCAAACACGACTTGAAAATGCAAGAGGTCGTTCGGCTCCATTCACCTCTCAGCCCGCTCGATGATCTTCCGTCTAACATCATCTGGATTCTGCACTGCTAGTCCAGATTTCCCACCTCCAGCGAAGAAATCTTGGTTTTCTGTGTCATCCTCATCCCCCGAGTCACCCTGCCCAGACGCGAAGTCAGAAAGCGTAGCGAACTTTTTACGAGCAGTAGCAGTGTTCCGCGAGCTCGAAGACTGTTGCCCGCCGTGAGAGAATTCAGCTGGATCTCCTCCCAAAGTTCTCCCAGCGGATAGTCCTCCTGCAGGTTCGTCGGATCCAAGACGCTGACCACCTCCTTCTCCGCCTTCTAAGGCTTCATCTTGTTCCGCGAAAAACTCGGTCACTGCGGCCTCGATATCCCAGTTGTTGGTTTCCAAATATGCCTGGGCCTTTTATGGACGGAATTTCAGTTAGTACCAGCAGTAGAGTTTCATATCCTGACGTGGGAAAGTAGCGTACCTCTGATGGGCGCGTTCTAGCCATAGCACAGAACTGAGATATCATCTCATCACGCTCAGCGGGGCTCGGCTCCATGATTATGATCGCAACAGGAAGGAGGCTGAAAAGGGGGGCTGGTGTTAGAGACTACCTAGGTAGACACTGTCTTTATAGTCTCACGTAAGTTCCAGCAGAAGGAAGAAAAGAATGGATATTAAAGGGTGAAGAGAAGTGTCCTGACTACGTGGTGGCTGTTAGAACGGAGGAGCTCCGCAGAAGAAGCTCCGAAGACCAGCTCGTCCCAAAGTACGTCACCGGGGTCTGGTTGAGACGTGGGGTTCTGCCTAATACTGGAGGTCTATCTGCATCACTGCAACGGGCTCACTGCTGGCGGTGCTTGAGGCTGTTATTGAATCAAAAACATCTACAGATCCTCCATATTGGAGCTTTATATATTTTCTTGTGTATGAGGTTCGGTAGCCCGTCCTATAACCGCGGCACACCATCCACGGACAGGCAGCCGGGCTACAAGCATGCAACCACCCACCGTGGACGGCAGAAAAAGGGGAGGGGAAGAGGACAAACGAGCATTAAACGCCAAAGTCCAACTTTCCGGGACAGAGTCTGCCTGTCTATCCGCCTGTCTGATTATCTGCTCGGACACGCTGTACAACGCCCGGCCAGCGCAAAGCATCGGCCGCAGCCGCTTACATAATCCGCAGGCCTGGGGTCGAATCGCATCCAAAACACAACATTGACCTCCCTCCCCATGACGTCCTCATTGTAGACGGGCCTCTCGGCGAAGTCTTGCCCCTGTCTATTTGGTCTCGCACCTTCTCTCAAAGCAGTAGCAGCCGTTGCCGACCCCTTTTTGTGAATTTATCTCTCCATCCGATTTCCCTCGCGCCGCGTATCCCCAGACCACCACCACCACCACCACCATGTCGTCCGACAACCCGAGTGGTTCGAGGATCGAACTGTACGATTCCACCCTGACTGTTCCCTCGGACTCGGAGAACTACTCTGCCAACAACGAGCTGTCACCTTCACCTCCTTCCGTGTCCAGCTCCCCCGTTATCCTTTACAAGCCGCCCACAATCTGGAGCGTCCTGCGGGGTGCCGCTATCAACCTGGTTCTTCCATTTGTGAACGGGCTGATGCTGGGTTTTGGGGAATTATTTGCCCACGAGGCGGCTTTCAGACTAGGCTGGTCTGGTACAAAAGTATGTTCTGTTGTGCCAGTTTGGACCTTCTACGTTTACATACTACCGGACGCCATGCTCACGCAATTCATGTCTTGTCTAGGTCTTCCCTACACATCGACGGTCACGCCCCATTGGCCCGGGGATTGATATTCAAGAAGCTCCTACGGAAAGGAGGCGTTTTACACGGGGCATTAGCCTGCGGGACACATCGTCTCTGGAGTGAAACATATATGAGCGAACAAAAAAAAAAAAGGAATTAGACGTTTACATTCCCGAGTACGAGACATGCCTTTACTGAGATACTCTCGGGTCTGGGTTTATCTATCAATGCCACAGGAATGTATGCTGTTTTCTTGTACATAGTACATAGATCTGAAAGCTCCAGCAGGACTACTAATAGGAAGGCGTCTGGCGAAAGGGGTTGCAAGTTTTTCATCTTCCTCGTTCTATTACTGAGTGCCTCATCTGTGAACAGTAGCAAAAAGGAGTTCAACACCAGAGAAATCCCAGCGCATTGTGTTGTGTCGTAGTATTGGTCCTCCCTTCTAGGCATCTCCGATCACGACCGAGGGCCGCCACACCGCCCGGCAGAAATATGCTTGGCGCAAAAAGTCCGAGTCTCGTCGGCGAAGGTAAGATTTGTTGCAGGCCGTTTTCGTGTCTCCGCCGCAGTTCCCTCCAAGTAGCCGTCGGTATCCAGCGAGTTCGTTCCGTCGCAAATTGCTACCATGCTGGGCGGCGCTGGGATAAGAAGATCGGGCGCAGTCTCCGGCATGGCCCGGCAACGATTGACTGCGATTCCACACTTCACTCGATCGGTGCGTTCAATTTTCTGCTGCAAATGGGCACTACGAACATAGGAAAAGGAACCTAACTAACTAGAGAATTCACGCAGATATCGTCCTTCGGTTCCCATAACCCCAGCATCTCCGTCCGATATGATAGGAGGGTAGGCCGATCTTTCGCCGGCAAGTCCTCCTCCTGGAGAGTTGCGTCGTCAATGCCGGTGTTCGCGTTTGCTCGGTTCAATTCAACATCCTCGACCACATCGGCTATCGTTACAACGACCTCTGGTGGTGAGAATTCGGCAGGGGCATTGGCAGAATCGAGCCTCGACAGCCTTCCCGACTTCACTGCGGCGGACATCGCCGTGATTCCCGAGAAGATCGGATACCTGAAGGACCTGGGATTAGACTACGGGTATGGACCGACGTCGTTGATTCAATTTGTTCTGGAACATCTGCACATTTACACGGGGCTTCCATGGTGGGCCAGTATTGTGGCGACGGGTATCATGGTGCGCCTGGCGCTGGTGAAGCCGTTACTGAACGCTACGAACGCCGGCACAAAGATGCGGAACACACAGCATATCACAAAGCCGCTTCGGACAAAGCTACTGGAGCAGGCCAGAATAGGGAACCAGGTGGAGGCGGCCAAGATCCAGGAAGAACTAAAACAGTTCAACAAACAGCACGGTATTAAACCATCGCACGCTATCATTCCGATGATTCAAGTGCCCCTGGGGTTTGGCTGCTACAGATTGATCGAGGGCATGTGCCACTTGCCTGTCCCGGGACTCGCTACTGAATCAGTTGGGTGGCTGAAGGATCTCACCGTTGCCGATCCGTACTTTATCCTCCCCATTGTTTCAGCTGGGGTCTTGTATTTGAATTTGAAGGTGCGTCAAGCGACTCCACTGAAAACTGCGGAAAACTTAAAAAACTAAATTCCAATATAGAAAACAGCAGAGGCCGGCAATGCCGAACTACTAGGTTCAGCATTCGGCAAGACGCTCCGCGCCGTTCTGCCCTTGGGTTCCCTGGTCTTCATGAGTTTCTTCCCGTCCGCCCTTCAGCTCTATTTCGCCACGACAGGCCTGTTCGCGCTGGGCCAAGCATACCTGCTCAGCTCTGTCCGCTTCAGAAAATTGGTGAACATTGAAATCCCGGCCCCCGTATTGCCAGAGTCAGGATCCGAAGACAGCATCGACAAGAAGATCCGCACACTCAGGGATCTGGTTGCGGCCCAAGAAGCCAAGGCCGGAGCCCAGGCTAAGTTGAAAAACAACAAGCCGAATATCAGTTTCATCGATCGAGCAGTAAATTCCATCAAGGAGACCGGTAGGAACCTCAAGCGGGACACGCAAGAGAAATTCAACGAATTCAGCAACTCTAGCAACTCGACGTCCCAGGATAGCTCACCGGAGGGCCCGCCACGGCTCAGCAAGAAGGATCTGGAATTGGCGCGTAATTACGAGGAACGGAGATTCCAGGAAGATGAATGGAAGAGAGAAGAGAGGAATCACGCGCGGAGAAAAGCGCACATGAAGGCTCTGGAGGAGCAGAAGCAGAAGGCTGCACGTTCTTGGCAGCAAGCGGAGAAATCCAAGGCGAAGAACCGGTGAGGGACGACCGACCACCTAGTTGCCATCTCACGCTGGAGCATTTAATGGGTTACTTTTTTTTTTTCCTCATGTAGTTGACTTGGACCTACATTGACCTACATGTAGAATACTGTACCATTTCGTTTCGATTGTCACTTGTTTTGCATAGGTATTATCTGAGAGGGGCGAGGGCGTTGGTTCCAGATCCATCATCCATGGACAAGAGACAGAAAAATACAGGAAAAGCAAAATACAACCAGTTCAACTCCATTCGATTCGATATCCATCCCTTGCGAGCCTTGGTCGCTCTTCAATGCCAACATTAGCGCTCCTACCGGCCACTCCACCAACCCACTGGATCGCTTCAAACAGCCGCCATTCTGCGCAACCACCAATCGAACAAACAAGCAAAACGAAACAGAGAAAGCAATGCCGACGCCAAAGGATAGATTCAAACCCCCGGGGTTCAAGAAAGAAAACAATATCAAGCTCTCCTGCACATTCATCCCATCCCCGAGGTCAATAGCAGTCAGTCAGTGCAGATCAAATACCATCATCGTCAGACCAGATCCACGCCAACTGTTTCCCAGAACACGATCGATCTCTAGTTGCCATAAGGCTCGGGCAGGAGCATAATATCAGAGACCAGAGCCATAAGTAGCATACCGGCGTAGAAAATAGTGGCGAGAGAATAGGAACGACGACCGCGGCGGCCACCACCACCACGACCTCCGGGACCACTATCACCACCACCGACGCGGGGCGGCCTTCTCGCGAAAGGGTGAGGAGTCGGCGGACGAGAGCGAGGTGAGTTCGAGCTGGACGCGAACGACTCAGCGGACGGAGACGGGGAGGGGGGTGAAACGAGCGGAACGGGTCCGATTTTCGACTTTTTGCAAGGAAGAAGGTCAGTCAGTCAGTTAGTTCAGTGGATTGGATTCCCATCGGCAGCAAGAGGCAAAGACGAGGGTGTTAGGGGTTACAAGCGTACCAGGATGAAATCTCTCGCCTCTTCGATGGCGGTGTCAACTGAGCCGTCCGCGTTTATCTGGTCATATCAGTATTTGCAAAAAGGATGCAAGGAATGTATGTATGTGGATGAATGCTTGACGATCTTGCAAACATACTTCGCATATTTCCTGGCCAGGAGAAAAGAGCTTAAGGTCGGAGATGAACAGATCATAGGCTTTGAACCCTTCATAGGCCCACTCCTCCGACAGTTTGGAGCGAGCATACATGGTTTCGACACGGACGTCGAGAGCGATCACATACTTCTCCCTGACCCACTAGCAGCACAGGGTGTGTTAGCAAGACCCAGCAGGTCATACAGTTGGTAGTCAAGTGCGGCCCAACAGACAAGACTCACCTGGCCCAAGACGTCGAGCTGAACGATGCCCTTTGGAAATCCGTCAATGATAAAGCCTCTCGCTCCATAATGCAGGTGAACCTGTATCTCCCTGATCAGGAGAAGGGCAAGCAGCCTGTCTGGCAGGGACAGGAATTCTTCGACCGCCATTTCGAGTATTTGGTAATCCGTGTACGGTCCTTCCACCGAGATTCTCTCCACGATGCTCATCAAGGAGATATGCACGAGACCCAAGTCTGCAGCCAGGGCCACAGAGACAGTCGACTTCCCAGCTCCGGGACACCCTGGGAGACGCGTCAGCGTGAATCCTCTCAGCTGTACTCGAGGGCGAGGCAAGCCAAAGCTGCAGAGAAGGAAGGGTCTATCTTACCAGTGACGAAGAATAGCTTAGCCTCGGAGATATCGAGCTCCAAGGGCAGACCGCTAGTGTCAGACAGGCAGGCGTGTGGGACAAGACCGTGTCCGTTCATGTACTCGTCAGGGTCGTATATGTACGAGATGACATCTGCGATCTCCTGACGAGGAGCAGAGTCTTCGGTCACTTTGAAGATAGGAGCCTCATCGGAATTGAGATAAGCGAATGGAAGAGCGTACACGAATTCGGCCTCCATGAAGTCATCTTCCGTGAACTTCTCGTTGTCCATGGCTAGCTAGCAAGACTGTCCACAAACAACAGAAGAAACGAAAACCAAAGAAGCAGAAAGAAAAGAAAGAGGATAATAGAGAAGGATGACTCTCTTTAAGATGCTCTTGTCCTTTCACAAAGAGAGCAGAGTATGTGCTGGTCCTTGGTGTGTGCCACAGATACAAGCAGGCAGGGTGGACAGGACAGACACAAGAAAACCAAGAAGGAGACTGGCAAAGGGGGAGGGAAAACAGTGAAGGATAGCAAAGAAGTATGACAAATTCTCAGGATCACTTTAACGATTCATGAGGTATTTTATCAACTCGCAGAATCGGTTGAGGGTGTTTTGATAGCTCGCCATGGAAACCAGGGCTAGCAGTGACTGTATGAACAGAACGCCGAGAGAGACAGCCTTCTTCACCCAAGGACAAAACAGATCTCCAGACTCTTTTGTCTCCAGGAAACAACTAGTACAAGATCTTCGTCTCTTCAGCTTTTCCTACCTGGCTCTATGCGTTTTGCTTCTTATCTACCACTTCAGTGAGCGTCGTTGGCTATTCACGGAGTCGTCTCTGCGAGAAACCTGACATCGCCATCTTCGGAAACCGCTGCCAACGTGAGACTCGTGCTGAGGATCCTAATTCCTAGTCAACATCCCATATCACAAAGGTAGGCTGATCATCTTAAGACTCGAGCCGGGACAAACGGCCATGGCAAGGAAACTGACCGGCAGACAGAACAGCACGAGCTCTATGACAAGGATGGCCGATGCCATTAAGGATTATTTCGACCCTTCAAACTTTACCGAATTTGACGAAGATGTGGTCGACGAAGCTCAAGTTAAGAAGAGGGTCGTTCTGACCATCACTTTTCTCATTTTTATGGAGCTTGTGCACCATGCGCTTGACTACCTCCAGCGAATGTCGGAGGAGCTCCTCGACGACCAACGTCCAGAGGACAACCGCCTTGTTCTAGCTGAGACGGATGGTTCTGATGTGGATCTCGACTAGTGCTTGCCATTGCTGTTGAGACTATACATGGCCATCATACTTGACGCGGTTAGGATTGCTCGGTGCAAGTCACACTGGAGATTGGGAAATAGACTATGTGGTTTTCTCTATTAGTGCTTATGAAAGATACATTAGCCTAATTATCCATGAGACCAAAAAAAACGCAAGTCAGGCTGAAAGAAACATCCAAAAGAGTTAAATGATTCAGATGATTAAGAGATAAGATGGAAGCGAATGGAACAGTCGCCTCGAAACCTCGCCAGCACCAGCGAAAAGAATAAAATAAAATCAAAGCCGTTTAGTCGTCCACGCTCATTTAGATAGATATTAGATGCATCTACAAGTATTTCGAATGTGGGAGTGCGTTCAGTGGGCGAAAGCGGATGACGAAAAGGGCCACCTCCCAAAATTCAACAAGCCGAAAGATGAAATCCAGAGTTTGTCCTGCAAAATCGGCCGACTCCATTGTCGCTTGTCATGTAGATAAAAAGAAGATGCTTGTCTTTGACGCCGGCCACGCTGTGTGCTGCACTGAATGGATGGGGCAAAAAAAAGGAAAGAAAAAAAAAAGGGAAGGAATTCTTTTTTTTTCCATAGCATCCAAAAAAAAAACAATGGTTTTAAGTCGTGGGCATTGGAATCGAAGTCAGCGGCAATGCAGGTTGAGGTTTCTCTGAATCCTCAAATACCAGATCCTCCAACTTCTGCGTCAGTCGCGCACAGAATGGATCGACGTACTTTGTCCAGAGAGAGGCGCAGATATATACGATGACAATCCACGCGGGGAAACAAATGGCTTGCACCCATCCGGGCCGAATAGGGATGTACGGCGGGACGGGCTTGCCGTCGGCATTGACGATGGATTCATCCCAGGGCTGTCCGCTGATTCCGTAGAGCATCCAGACCAGGACGACGCGAAGAAGTGTCCCGTGAACAAGGTAGACGGCGAAACTCTGCTTGCCAAACCAGAGTAGCATCCGGCTCGCAAGGAACTCCTTGGTCGAGGGGGAAATATATATGGCGAAGATAATCATATCCATTCCAAGAGCACTGTACCGTCTCCCAACATTTACTTCTGGCGGAAAGATATATTCCGCAGCGATACGCATGTAGTCAGACCAGGTACTCCATTCTGCATGTTCTCCGGGATAGCTAGCGATCAGGAGACCCAGTATAGCCAAGGGTGCAGAGACGGCCTTTCTAGCCCACTTGTGATTTTCAACGAGTTCTTTGAAGGATGGCTCGTAAGCCAAGTCACTCAGCAGCAGGCCATAGACGCACTGCGTTTGGAAAGTTTCTGGCAAAACAAGTCAGTCAAAGCCGTTCCAGGAATTGCCATATCGACCACCAAAAAAAAAAAAAGAAAGAAAGAAAGACATAATGCTCACCAGTGGTCGGACCAGCTTCCTGATGGAAGTAGAGAAGCATGATTATATAGATCGCCAGACGCCATCGGAATCTGACAAACATCGTTGCCACCAAGAGGATATAGACAAGCATTGAACCCAACAATAGTGGCAGCAGCGCCCATTGATGGTCATCGTAGGCCATGTAGCCCGTGGTCCAAACACTCAGAAAATTAGTGAACAGGCGGAGGACCTCCTTGAGAAAGGAATCCTCCAGGTCCGGGGCGGCATACCGACACCACCAGCAGTCGGAGCGGTTAGCCACGATGAAGCCTCCACACTGGGCAGCGACCCAGGAAATGAGCAAGGCGATAGTCGCGGGCAGGATGAGACGGGGAGGGCGACGGAAAGCGCTTTTGGCGACAGCGGTGAAGGCACCCAGTTTGTCCCCGTTTCTGGAGAGCTTGATGGGTTTAATGGCACAGACGTATCCGGTGAGGAAGGCGAAGATGGTGACACCGATACGTCCTTGCCATGGGATTCGCAGAACGGGCCATTGTAGGATGCGCGGGGTCCAACCGGGCTGATCCCTGGGTGAAAAGAGGTCATAGTCCCATCCTCTGCTCAGATGGGTGAGAACGACGAGAAACGAAGCGATACCTCTTAGGCCCTGTAAGAAAGGGAATCAATGGTTAGAGAAACTATAGAAAACAGGGAGGTAGGGAGAGCTCCAGACACGTACATCGATCCATTTGACAGATTTCCTAGGATCACCCTTGACATTCGGATCTCCACCACTCCAGGGTAAGACAGCTGGAATAGCATCCAAGACGCGAGTATATAGATAGGAGGGGTCGTAAGAGGACATGATCACCGGTGTATCTATTGGCAATCAGACTGGCGGAGAGGCATGGAGGGGACAAATAAGTGTAGGCGAAGAGAAAGATAGGGTTAAAAATAATAAAATAAGATAAAATAAAAAACAAAGGAAGGCCAGAAACGACGAAAATCGGAACAAAGCCGATCGTAGCAGAACGAGGGAATGGAATCGAACAAAGCAATTCGAATGGACGGGTCGATTGATGGGAAGCCGAAGGGATCTGAATGAGCGACGGCGGGCAAGAAAGGAGTAAGAGGAGGAGGAGGAGGAGCAGGAGGAGCAGGAGGAGCAGGAGGAGCAGGAGGAGCAAGAGGAGCAGGAGGCACGCGAGAGCGACAACTCGACGAAGAGCGGACCGGAGCAGGAAGATACAGCGTAGACGTGAGATCGAACGGGGTAGACCGGTGATAACAACCTCACGACGACGCCTCCAGGGAGGCCAAGAGCTGCCGGCCCAGTGCAGAAGACGCCATCGCGCCATCAATTCCAAAGGCTGTTTCGCGCTGGATGCTCAGCGCCTTGGCATTGCCTCCCCGCTGGCCATCGGCGCTGCTTATGCCGGTGGCCGATCGCCGTGCTGACTGACGGTTTCGGTTTCTGCGTCTTCCTTCCCTTTCCATCGACTCCGACAGAGCCCGTCGTCAAAAGAGTAATCAGATTCACGATTCACCTACCGTTCTCCGCGAAATGCACCGCCTGGTCTCCAGCCACACGTGCCGCTGCTACCGCAGACGCGCGACCGCGGTCTAGTCCGATTCTGCGTCCGTTCGTTCGTTCCTTCGTCCGTCCAAGGGGGGTTCTTCCTTGGCCCCCTTACCGTGTTCTCCACGCTGGTTACCAGAATCATCTTTACGAGGTGGCGAATCCCAGGCTCCTCCGAGTCTGTTCCTGGTCCATGGTCACTCCACAGCTCTCCCCATGCTTACGCCAAGCTGCTTCGCCGTACATCGCTTGCACGGAGCTGTACAAGAGGTACTTGGAACGAACGGTGTCCTGGCTGTGCTTCTGTTAGTTATCATAGATTATGGCACCTGAACCTTAGCGACCATGCTGAGTCCCTTCCGATTTGTCGTTAGAGCAGCCCTGTGAAATCCTGCTGCATCCGATCGACCAGTCTGGTCGCTCGAACCTTTAGAGGCCCTCGTAGAATCCAAATGATTGGCGGTTTTTCTGCATAAGTCTCCTCCCCTCGTTGCATCAAGATAACGGGGACCCGACGGTATGCATGCAGAGGTGTCCTTTCACATGACTTATCTCTGTCTCTGTTTTTTTTTTTTTTTTCGAGACTTTTTCAGTGCCGTCTGAGTTTCATTTCAAGGTTCGCGGGACGTCAAAGCCGAGAGTTGTGCGGCTGTTTGTGTTTGTCATAATTGATGTTTTAATCCACTCCTACAAGGTCGAGCGTTACACCGCTGGAAAAAATATCCATCTGATTACCGGAGATTCCATTCCGATGCCAGTGTCGCTTGCAGAAATGTTGATGTCCCATTGGATCAGTCGGTTGTGGCGGAATGAAAATATCAGCCACAGAGACTACTAATAGTAACCTACCTAATGCAGCAACAAGTACGCCTCGCCTGTGACAGGACATTTACAGAGTACGTGCACAGAGGGCGTAAAATGGCAGGCATCAAGATACTTGCTTGTACGAACATCACTTGTTGCCCAGATGCCACTTGGAGGCTGGTGACTGGAACTTCTACAGGATCTTCAGCCGAGATCCTTGATCTTCACTTGGCCTTTCCCACCTCCACGCTCTTACTGGGTAACAGGGCGATCCTGTGGCCATTGGCAACTCCACAAGCTAAGAAAGATGATGCGTACAATACTGATGTACTCTGTATGCTGGCTATGATGCAAATTCACTGGGTGCTCCGGCACTTCCTCTTTTGGGAAGACGTGAGACTATGGATGCCCATGGATGACTCTGCAGGTTTCAGTTCATTATTGGTAAGATCTATCACAGTGAAATTCATAGTGGCCATGGATTATAACTCCATATAATGCGGTAACTGTGCATTTGCGCCAAGGACGCTGTCATTCCCAGCCTTGTGGAATTAATTAGCAGGCGCTGTCCAGCCCATCCGATTTGATCCCCCTGAAAACAAAGCTGATCCACCCGGCGCCGTCTGACAGTGCACAAGCCCGGAAATAGCCCGAAAATAATAATACAACAAGACCAAAACGATGCATGCCAAGGAAAGTAAATTAAAATCTACCGAAATAATCTCCTTCCCCCAACACTGCCGGAACTCCATGTGAATGCTCCCCTAACCCCCAAGTTCCCCATACTCAGTCCCGAGAACCCGACGCCCTGTCCCTCTGCGTCGCGCTTATACCGTCGCAGCGCCTCCCGGAGATGCGATGGGAGCAACTGTCCGCGATGCGGGTTTGGCGGCGGTTTGAATTCCGGTCTGGGCGTTGTGGTCGCTGTCGCTGTGGCGCCGTTTGCACTGCTTCGTTCCTGCGCAGGCGTAGCGGGCGACGTAGATATCGATGTCGATATCAATGTCGTAGTTGCTGTGTGATCCTTTGTATCTTTACTACCGTTGGAGGTGTTCACTCCGGTACCTCCTGCTGCCGCTGCGGCATTTTCAGCCTCGAAAGCAGCAAAAGCAGCCTGGTCATGCGCGATGGCCCATTCCGCCTGCACGGTTCTGGCCTTCTCAATGATCTCTCCCGCGAACACCTTGGTGAACCCGTTGATAGTCGTGACAACACTAGCAGGTACGGATTGAGAAAGCGCATGATTCACGATCCGGCGCAGACTTTCCTTGCGTAGTTTCGCCCGTTTGAACAGATCATACCTCTCCGATTGTAGTGGGTTGAAAGCGTCGACGAGAAGTCTGCAACAATAATATCAGCCTGTCAGTCCAGTCCATCCTCCCTCCCAATAACAACCAGTAGGCAAGCAGTGCATACACACAAAAAAAAAAGGAGAGAATATAACATACGCAAGATTCTTCTTCTCAGCCTCCGTATCAGTAACTCCTCTCTCCTCATCACCACCCAGCAACTCCCCCTCATCAAGATCCTCATCCTCATCCTCCCCTTCCTCCGCTCTCCCAGCAGCACCACCACCTCGAACAGAAGCCCCCTCATCAAGAGAACCCCCCCTCGTCTCCCTTCCACCGCCGACACCACCACCCCTCGAACTAGCCGCATCCTCTCGCTCCCGCTGCTCCCTCTCCCTTTCCTTCTCCGCCCTGCTCTTCCGCCCCCTCTTCTTATTCCCTGTTCTGTGCGAGAAGATCCCGTCCGCGCTCCCGGCCCCGACGCTCCCCGTTACGCTGCCCGTTACGCTGCCTGCGTCGCTCGTCGCGCTGAGGCGCGGGTCGATGCTGTCGAGCACGGAGCTAGGGAAGGAGGTTTGGCGGAGCGGGTGCAGGCGCGCGCGCTTGGGGTTGTTGCCGTGTGGTTGCGACGACGCGGAAGAGGAAATGGACGCCCGCTTCAGCGGGTTGATTGGTGGTGGGGAGGACATGGTTTTTTTTTTTCTTTTCTGTTCGGAGGCTTTGTCTTCTCTCGTCCTTTGTGTGTATTCTTTCCTGCGATTACTCGTTTCTTCTCGTTTGATTATTGGCTTCGCGGGTGCACTATGATCAGAAACTGATCACGTCGTCTGGATGGTGATGGGTTCTTCCCTACTTAGGATGGTTCGAATTCAAATAGTCACATGAATAGTATTATTTTCAGGTAATGAAATGATGAATTATTCTGATTGAAATCAGTTTGAAAGTCCCTGCAAGGGAAAAGTAAGAGATAAAGCGAAGGTAGTGAGGCTGGCTGATGTTGGAACATGGAAGTCCATGCGAGTTGCCTGCGCAGCCCAAATTGGCAGTTTTGCCAAGCCTGTCTGAGGCTCAGATTTATCATACTTCACTTCCTTTAACAGTGAATGCCCTTCCCATGGGAGGCAAGACTATCCAAATAATACTATACTTCCCAAATATATGTAGCAGTGCAGTGAAGTTAAATATTAACAGATGATGGAAACCCATCTTCAGGTTTTCAGGCTAATCTGACAGTAAGGACAGGCTGAAAATGAGACACGAACAGAACTATAGCAAATCATCAACTATAGTCTGGCTTCAGCTAGCACAAATTTATAAATGAGGGCTTTAGCGCAAACAATAAACCAAAATTAAACACACAACGCAATTAACTACAATGATAGACGAAGCACAATTCAATTTGTCAAACATTCTCCCTCTCAGAAACTCTCTACTCTCCAATTCTCGGTTCCCCCCCTTTCCAGTCGCTGCGTTCGTAGTACCGGAACACGAGGTCGTACCCGTCCAGATCGTGGACGATCCGATCGACACGACGATATCCACTGATCTGTTCCATCTTCGCGGTCCGACGAGCCGCCTGACGTTCAAGTGCCTTGATGTCCTTGATGGCGTCCGAGTCACCGTCACCAAGCTCGGGCGACTTAGCCTCAAAAAGTGTCACAGTGAAACGTCCAGGCTTGAAAATATTCACCACCTGATTGATGATGTCTGCGGTCTGCTGACCATTCTGCGAATGTGGCACGTTCGTCTCAAACGATGCATAGGAACACTGACGCTCCGGGGTAACATGGACGGTAAAGTAATGAGTGCCAGATGTACCGTCCGGAGCGGGGACGACGCCATTCGCGGAAAAGCCGCAAGGAGTAAACAGATAGGCATCAATACGTGAGTCCGGATACTTGCTCTTCGGGTAGACTTCGGCCAGGCCACAAGATTCGGAGACGACAGTTCCCAGCACATGTCCCTCAGTAGTTAACTCGGAGGGCAGGAGGTGGTCGCCATCGGAGTCAAGGTCGCTGGTGTCAGAAGAGGTGTTACTGAACACATCGACATAGTCACCGTCGTCTTTGTCAAAGTTATGGTAGCTGGCTTTGGCCACGCCAGGGACATGGTTCAGATAGAACTGCTTGGCATTCTCTTCGTCCAAATCCGTCATCAGAATCTCCAGAGTCTCATCGGGCTCATTCTTGCCCTCGGATGCGACATCTCCAGGAAGGTTGATCACTTTCGTCTCCGTCTCTTCGAACTCCAGCTTGAGGCTTGGACTAGCAGGCGGAGTGAGCATGGTGTCCGGCTCTGTCAGGTACAAGTACCAGTGTTCGCCATTCATTTTGCCAATCATGTAGGCGCTGCCGTTCAGGAAGAGCTTGTCCATGGTTCTCACTTCATCCCTCCAGCTGCGGTGGGGTCCACGCTGACGATCGGGAAAGAGGAAGTTCTTCCTGCTGTAAAAAACACGGTACGGAGCCGCTGCCACAGCAATGCCACGAGACGGGAGCCCAGTCGCCTTGGGGAAGCCGCCAAACAAAGTCGCAATTTCCAGGATGCGTGGAAGTCCCGACAGCAGAGTGGTGGTGCCGCAGGTCTTGAGAATCAACTTGTGCGGCCAAACGAACATACTCGATTCAGACAGGAGGTAGGCATCAACATCCTCAGATTCCACAATAGACAGCACCTTGCAGTTAACCAGGTCCAACATATCTTTCCATATTTCTTCCGGAACAGCCTTGAGACCGGCGGGTCCTGCGTGTCCCAAGGCCGTGGCTGAAGGCGCAAACCACACCTCTAGGAGCTTTTCCGGGCCTGCGGATCAACCAAAGGTCAGCCAAACCACTCAGTCGCACGCGAGCAAACCCACAGCCAACATACCTTCAAAGGCATTGCTAGAGTCTAGACCCAGAGTAGCTTCATGATTGATGTGCAACGTCGGTGTCCCCGAAAACGAGGACGGTGAGGCAGTGTAGTTTGGCGGGATTCCAATATAAACCATATCCGGGGAAGGGTGGCGCTGAGAGCGACTTGTCCGGAAAGACAGATAGGGCTAAGCAGGTACAAGGAGCCAAGAAGGCGGGCGCTGGTTATCGCCGATCAAACCGCAGACGAATAGGGCTATGGAAGCACTATCTGCTTACCCAGACGAACAGTCGGGTGTCCGTCTGAGAAGAGAAGGCCCGTTATCGAGTGGGGAAAGGCTGGCCACAAGCCAGGCAGATGGTGATTCACAACAAATGCAGAAGGGCTGCTAGGGGGGGCGAGTGGAGAGAGAGAGAAGAAAAAGTCCCTTGGAAAAGGGAATTGTGACTATCTTTTTCGAACCCTCGTACTGAAGATACCGATACCGGTCAAAGTATCGGGTCTAGCAGACGAGGATATCTGCTTTCCAAAGAGAAGAGAGAAAAAAAAAAAGAAAATAATAGGCGACGGGGTGTAAGTCGTGCTATCGAGGCCTGTGAAGTAGAAGAAATCAATTAGCTTGGTCCTCGTCCACGGTCACATCGACTATTTTATTATCCCAACCATGGAAATGGCCTGGGGAGAGCCAAGTCCAAATTGAGCCTGACAGAAGCAGAAGAAGACCACTTACTTCGCAGGCTTAGACAGGAAACGTAGAAGGTCTTTCGGGCTCATGGAAGGCAAAGTCCGAAATTGAGCTCAAGCAAGCACGCTGAGTATCAACGAATTCACAGCTTTAGATCATCGACGCGGCACGTGGAAATCGAAGCAAATGAAAGCAACCGAGAAGTATGGAGAATAAAACAAAAGAAAAGTAGACGAAGGAGAACAGAGGCGAAATAGAGAAGCTAATATTCGATTACAAACCACTTTTTGGACAGTTCTTTATTTCATCCCGGGAGGGCGGTGGAATGGGTAGTGTTATTTGTGGGCCGAGGGCTGTCGGGAGGGAGGGACCTGAGCTGGTGCCCAAAGAGAAAAAAAAAAAATCTCGAGGTGCGGTGTAAATTCAGGTGGCGAGATAAGAAGAAAGAGTCAACACAGCAATTGAGGAGGAAACTGTGGGAAAGCGTAGCAAAGAACAGCTAAGTCAGTTAACAATGACACTTTTCAGATAGCAAGAGCTTGTAAGAAAAGTGCCAGAGGCAGAAAGCCAGCAAAAGGCAGCGCAGGAGAGGAAACTCCGCCGCCGCGAAGCAGAAATGAAGAGGGAAATCCCGCATGCGACTCCCGGGCGGTGAGGGGCGGCAGAATAGACGTGTCACGTGGACCGGTGACGTCGCCGTTCCTGGACCCGGGTTTCTACTCGATAGTACGACAATGCAACGCTTTGTTGAATACCATAAATCACTGTCAATGCGCTGAGAAATACCTAGATATTGCAGACCGATAACTACATCTGCCTTGCCCACCCCAAGTGCACGCCTAAACGCCACACACTCCGCCACTTGGAAATGCTCCGAATAAGAAGAATAAGAAGAAGTCAAAAAGCGACAAAGGCGAAGGCACTATTCCGTGTCAAGAATGGCACGCGCCAACTGGACATCACCAGACTCGGCAATCTTCCCTGCGAGAAGTTCCCCTATCTTGCCCCCAAGTTTATTACGTAACTCGTCCGAGAAGACAGGAGGATGTCCATTAGCAAGCGGCACACTGCTATCCCGGAGAGTAGTCAAGAGCGACAAAAGCGTCGTTAGGACCTTCCCAGCCTCGGGCCGTCGGGGATTGTCCTCCGTGAGCGCATCCTGCAGCAACTTGGAGTAGGCGTGCAGGTTGGGGAGAATGAGGGCCCGGATAGATTCCGGACCAGCCACGGCATACAGTCCGATTAAAGCGCCGTAATGTGCACTGAACGGTTTCGCAGGGTCGAGGAAGCTCTTGAGGCATGACCGAGCAAGTCGTGGTTTGAGAGCATGTGAGGAGTGCGAGTAGTTTTTAGCAATTAGGCCGATGAGCGACGCTGCGAGTTCGCGGAGAGCGAGCGACGCAGACAGGTCTGCGTTGACGCCTAGCTGCCTACCGATCAGGCATGTGAGTACGGGAGGGATGAGGGAAGCAACCTGAGGAAAGCAAGTAAGCAAGTCCGTTGCTTGTTCTGCGGAACAAGATAGCCGAAAACTCACGTAAGGGTCCACGTAAAGGGACTTATTCTGAACCAAAGCCTCAGTCATATGCATCATCTGCGTAAGAACAAAGATATCCTTCAGGCTGTGCGTGACCTTCTCCGAGATGAACTGCACAAAGTACGGCACAAGCTGGTGAAGCCCGGGGTCTTCCTTCAGGCTGGAATAGGCAGAGGTGCGGTAGTCCTCGCTTGACTCGTCCAAGAAAGCATTGCACACCTTCTCAAAATACAGCTGCAGCTCCTTGGACACGACGTGCTTCACGAGCGGTTTCACGGCCACGTCACCCGTACCACTCATAGCGGCCAAGGTGGCATTTGCGTTCGGACCCTTCGAAACGAGTTCCAGGTTGCGCGAGTCTGTCGCGGTGGGATTCTGGGGGATGGACGGTTGTACGCCTTCGACGGCCAGCCAGTGCGCTTTTTGTAAGAAGCATTAGCGAGAAGTAGCGCTTCTCAAAGTCCAACACCTAGAAAAAAAGAAACAAACCAGTAAACGAAATCTCGCGCGGAACCTTAGGCAGGGGCGCATTAATCAACTTCTCAAAATCCACCTCCTCATCCTCCACATAGAAGAGCGGTTGTCCGGGGCCCAGCGACGCCTCCCCGAACCGCAGCGGACGCGTCGCCTCGTACCCATACAGTGGCTCGACGTCCAGAACGCGCAAGGCCAGCGATATATCCTGCGTTGTGAGCACGGTGCGTTTGCTATGCCGCATAAATTTCAGCGCTTCCTCCAGCACCTGCGCGATGCGGTATTCGACGTCGCGCGCGAGGTTCTCCGTCACGTCGTCGTTAAGGTTGGCGATGCCGACGGATTCGGCGACGTCGCGGATGTTATCCGGGTTCCAGACTGACATTGTTGGTTGGATTCTTGCTTTCTTCGCTTTGCTCGAGTGTGTTCGTGCGAGGCTCTGATTGAATTATCAAAGCATTGACAAAAGCTCAAGCGGAGCAGCTGTTGCGCATTCTGACTGAGAAAGCCTGGATTAGGTACGTCTAGGGAATTTGCACCCTTTCATCAGACACCATTGAAGGTACACTTTCTGAAGGCTAGAAGTATCATAGAACTGAAGGCGAACCGTGGAGGATCAAAGGATTTGCTATGGTCGAACAAGATGGAATGCACTTCTGGTCGCTGTGGTGCCCCGTGCAATGTTGATGGCTCGATCCAAGGCAATAATACATTATTAGTATACAAGACCAAAAGCCATACAATTTACATTCACGCATCGATCTCCTCAAGGAGTCAAATTCTTCGCATATACAGAGCTGGTCTAGCTTTATGAGTGACGCTAAAGCTTCAATAAGAGAATTCTAATAGTCGAGAGTGGAGAGCTATCTCTATTCTTGACTGAATTAATAGACATACCGAAATAACAGGTGTGGTTTTCAAGAAAGAAAAATAACAAAAGAAACAACCATTCTGATTATTCCACGCTCATTCAGGGTATCAATTCATATTCCACGTGCGTCTCTCCTTGAAAGACAGGCACTCGAGCCTCGTCTTCGATTTCATCCCACTTCTCTCATGACGCAGAACCCCCATCCCGTACATAATTGAAAGCGAAGAAGCTTAGTTCACTTCGGTCGCAGCAGGAGCAGCCGCAGCCGCAGCCGCAGGCACAGCTGATCCGGCTGTTGCTAGTTTCTCACTTGTTTCCTCTAGTTTGGGCTCCTCCTTAGGTGCTTCTTCTTCCTTAGCCGACTGATTAGCAGGCTCAGGAGCCTCCTGTTTCTTCTCTTCTTTGGCCGGCTGCTCTTTCGGTGCAGCTACGAGCTTCACTGTTTCTGCGCTCTCCTTGAGCTCTGGGCCTTGGCCACCGTACACCTTGGGGAAGAGATTTCCGAGGGAGGCGGGGAACTCACGGGCCAGGTTGGCGCCGTTCGAGATAGGGTGGAATTTACGAGTGGTGTTCTTGCTGAGGAAAACCTTCATGGCTGCGAACATCCAACCCATGATGGCGGGCACGTTGACGAAGAATTTCTCCTTCAGCAGTTCCGGATAGGCGGTGGAGAAGACCTCGATGGTTTTTCTGGACGCAGTGCGCACATTGGGGTTCATCCGCAGAAAGCTGACATTCAGGTAGTCGTGGACCTGGATCATCTGGTACGGATCCTCGCCATTGTAATCCAGGACCGACGTCGCCTCACCCAGCTTCAGATCCTTGATAGCAAGTTCCATGAGCGCAACGCGCCATTTGAGGAATCTAGCTCGCATTAGCAGGAGCAAGGAAAGAAAGAGGTACAGGACCTGATGAGAGAAATAGCACTGACTCGTCCAAGTTGCCAAAAGTCACATCACTGTTCTTCACGCCACCGTATATATTCCAGGTCACGACGACGTCCTTCCCCTGCTCAGTCTTGTAGGTCGTCTTGTAGCCCAAACCCGCAAACTTGTCGGCATCGTAGCTGGCCTTCTCCAGCAATGCCACAGGATCCATCTTCTTGCGCCACTCCAGCGCTCTCATCAACTGCTCCTCGGCTAGCCTGAGACTGCCCTCATTGGCACGAAGGAACTTGGTCAGAATGTTCACAGTGGGGACATCCTTGTAGTCCTCCTTCAAAGGCACGCCCCACATTTCACCGTGACCAGTCTTGGAAAGGATGACGGGAAGCGATTCGAAGAACTGACCCAGAGCCGGGGTTTTCAAAATATAGTCCGGCTTCTTTTCAGCCTCAGCAGCAGGCGTTTGTTCTGGCTCCTCTAGCTTAGACTCGGTTGCTGCCGGTGGAGCTGCTGCTGCTTCTTCCTGCACCTTAGATACAGGTTCAGCGGCTGGTTCAGCAGCCGGTTCCGCAGCTGCGGGAGTCGCAGTAGCGGCAGGGGTGGCATCCGTTGCTGCAGGTTGTTCGGGAGCCTTGTCGTCGCCCGCCGCTTCCGCAGTGGAGGTAGTAGCAGGCTCGTCTTTCGCGGCAGCAGGAGGCTCAGTAGTGCCGTTCACAGCAGGCGTGGACTCCTCGGTTTCCTTCTTTTCGATTGCCTGTGCCTCAGGGGCAGCGGCAGTTTCTGCCGGAGCTGCCGGAGCTTCCGTAGCAGCGGGAGCAGGAGCTTCTACAACAGGTTTATCGGCGGTTTGCTCAGGCATGTTGAAGTTGTGATGATATCTGTTGCGAACCCAACTGAGTCAATAAGCTGAAACGAACGCGATTTGAGAGCAGGGATGGTAGGATGCACGCTGTAAAGCAGGTGAATAAAGGAAATTCCAATTCATACCACGAGAAGAAAGACTAAGTCAGACAAAATAAAAGGGGCGGGGGAGGGAGAGAAGACAGCAGGGCATGAAACAATCGTTCATAATAATAGAACGGAACTGGCTCACCACGTCGGACTGCGTACTTGGTGCAACCCGTCGGCTAAAAACAACACACAAGCACTCCAGCACAGCCAGTCCAGGAATATAAAAAGAAGAAGGCGCGTCACCAGCAACTCGGCCAGAAGGCGCACGCGAACCAGCGTTTGATAGATTAAGCAGACAGGTGGTTGGCGCGACAGGAAAGCGACAGGTCGTCAGGGGGGAAAGATAAGGTACAGAAAAAAATAAGTATAAACAAGGCACCGACAAAGGTCGAGACCCCGTGACCGACAGCTCGCACGCACTGAATCGCGCCAGGGACATCCCTTCCACCACTCTTACTCTTCACTTGCACGGCGATATCGTCCGCTGGGGAGCTTGGGCCAGAAACGACGACCCGGGCAGCCGAGGCGCCTGCCAATGACAAATCATATCTGGGGAGGCTGCTGGGCTTGCCCGTTTTGCGGGGAATTTGAATTTCAATGAAAACAATGGCTGGGAAGGGCCAATCGGGAGGTACCTAGGTATGTTTCAGCCTGCTCATCCCAAACAACTGACGTGGCGCTACTGGTTAACTAGGGAAGTCGTCCTGCCGTTGAAATTTTACAACCCTATATAAATTAGGTGGAGGGAGCAATACTTAGCGGCGCTAGCCACTAATATGTTGGGGGAGATGAGGGCTTGTCCAGCACTTAGAATAGATAAAATTTGTATATTTCGATGGATTTGACCCAAAATGAGTTATTTCTCAACCAATCAGAGGTCCTGAATCAGAATTTGCCCGTGGAATAGGAGGGGAATGGACCATCTCAACTGAATGTATCAATTCTATCCACAGGTGCTTCCACCTTGTATTATCTTCAAGGGACAGGTCCATGTTCAGGGTTGGTATGAAGATGAGGCCTTGCCAAATGATTGGAGAATTGAGGTCAGCCAGAATAGATGGACGATAGATGAAACTACCTAGAACTAATCGCTGAGGATCATACAACTCTGTGCGATCCTCAGGGCTAATATCTCGGGTTCACTCCAGAGAAACGTCGGGGTACAGCTCCAGAACCGACAATGTTCAGCACACCTAGATATTTTCTAGGTATGCCTAGCATAGGTGAACTTGCGACAGCTACTTCAACCACAATTATTCGACCGTAGGAAGAACACCAAGACAGGAAGCATACACAGATGATGCAGGCCATAGGGAAAAAGAAAAAAGAAAAAAGAAAAACAAAGGCTTGGACGGTAGCAGATCCCTAGGGGAGGAGCCACAGATCTCCTAAGCTATGTAGGGCAGATTCAACTATAACAAAACAGATATTTGAAGCATCAGCATCTGATCAAATTGCCACAAGGCTCAAATCCAGCATCTGTTGACATCTGGGACTTTCAGAGAGAATGATAATCTTAGTAGCTCACTCTGAGCAACACGATATCTGTCTCAGAACCATCTGTAGCAACATCAAGTTCGATTGCATCGCCTCCCTGAGTGTGCTTTAACCCGCGCAACTCACTGTTGATGTATACCCCATATGTACCAGGCGGAAGGTTTCGGAACACAGGATGGATCCTTAAGCAGTGGTTAACATGCAAACAAGTCTCAGAATGGCATTAGCCTTTGCGTCTTACCTCTTGCTTGTTCCATCCCATGTGCGGACAGTGACAACCATGGCCTTTTCTTCATTGTCCCAGGTGCCCCTGAGAAAGTCGACCCCATCTCCAAGGTAGACCCCATCAACAAAAGGTGACTGAGAAACACTGCTTGGTGACCATGGATTATCCCACATCTTCTTCTGTCCATCTGGGACATTCAGTCTTGCATAGCCAATGGCAGCATTTCCAGTAAAAGGATCCATTCTGGTCCAGTTGCCTTCTTCATCACTCAATTTATCGTTGCGAGGGTAGAACAAGCCTCCATTACTCCATGTAGGCTGAAGATATTCATCAGCATGATGCAGGAGGCCATCTAACACTGGTTTGTCACCCATTTCTGAGACCCATTGCAGAACATATCCAAAGTATGGCGCCGGGTATGGGATAGGCGACTTGTGTGGGTGGGCAGCAGCGATGTCCCGCGCTTTCTCAAATGTTGATTGTGAGCTGGGATCTGCTCCCTCTGCTGCGCAGGCACGAATTGCCAGTGCTATAGGCTCAGGGTTTAAATTCACACGTTTTTCAGACATTCGAGTCCAGACGCCAACCATGTTTGACTCATATAGTTGACGCACTTGATCGGAGTTCCATGAGTTCATAAACGCTCCAGCCCTGTGGGGAAAACATTAGCATATAACGGTAGCTCTTGGAAGTGGACTTCATACCAACTAGTGCTCCCAACATCAAATGTGGGTACCTTTACATCCTGTTTGATCATATAGAAGAGAATAATGTACCCATTGTCGAGAGTCATGCCCTGTTTATCAGCCCATGCCTTCGTGTATCTTCTTAAAACGTCCGAAGAAATGTCGGTCCCGTCTCGCACATCATTATATCGCATTGCAATGATCTGCCTTTCTGTAAGCGGGAGAGAAAGAATGTCGGCTTACAGCATTGTGGCTTACTGGGAACTGGTTGCAAACAATAAAGACACAGTTTGGCTCGCAGCATGCGCCCAGCCAGTTCCTTCGCTCCATATCCCGAAGGATTGCTGCTTGAAGGCTCCTACGGTCATAGGTGAACCTTTCTGAACCCAGTCCCCAGAAGATAGGGTTCCAATCGAAGACAAGAGATGATTCTTTCTCATACTCATCATCATCAAAGAGCATCCTGTATAGTGAGATCATGAGGAGTAGATGGCCAGAATACTATGCAATAATCAGAACAATGAAGGAGGAAAAATAGAGGAGTGAAAGACGTACCATGATGTTTTCCTCCCTGACCGGGTCCGGCCACGGCTTCCTTAGGTCTTCAAGGGAGGGGTCAATGAACTTGCCACTTTGGCTTGTGAGATACCAATAGCCCCAGACCTCCCTCCTCAGCATCTTTTCAATGAGACCTTTTAGGAGCGATCTGAATACAGATCGCAGCGCTGGCAGTCTATGATAATGTGCAGCAGCAGCAGCATATGCCATTGTTGCCAGCTGATAGCGATAGGCATCATTCCATTCTTGTCCAGGGTCCTGAGCTCCCATATGGGTCCACTCGCCATGGGGTAGACTGGCAAGATTATGGAAGTGCCGCAAATGTCCAGCTTGAAGATAGTCGAGCTTAGGGTAGCGGTTAATGAAGTCTGAATCCAGTCTGGGGAAGATTTGCTCTCCGTTGCCTGTCAGCTCCGTCTGGGGCTGTTTGGTTTCGACCACACTGGTAGAGGCCATGCTGTATTGGTTGATCGTACTAAAATATAGAGCACTGGGTGGAGAAAATGTACTGTAAGTAAAATCATGCAAGGAGACATGGAACCCTGCAGAGGGAAATGGAAATTAAATAGGTTTATGCTGATCGCTCATGACGAGGTAGCATTATTGTGGCACCACCACAAAACTCATTCCTACCAGTTCTACCTAGGCTTATTTAGTTATGGCAGGTAACAGACTCATTCCTTCGAATGTTAAATTACCCACTATTATCAGCTGATAGACTATGGCCGACATGGAAACCGGTACCTGCAACGGCATTTGAACAAGCCAAAGCCAGCCTATTGCCTGATCTGTTTTGACTTAGAGATCATGTAGTCTCACCGCCTTCCATAGCTAGATATGCCTACAGCCAGGAATGGTGAGAGAAGAGGGACGTGGAAGAAGAGGAAACGAAGGTTACCTAGGTACATGTTGGTGGAGTTAGGCCTAGTGTGCTAAGTCATCAGCTAGTAGCTAGAATTTTCCAACACCATCTTGGTGCTTCAGCGAGCGAGGATAGGCAAAATAAAAATAAAATAAAATAAAATACGTAAAACACCAGCATTGGAACTACTAGAGTACGTACCAGGTCCAGTCGATCCTGTTCGTCTCTACTATCATTCGGCTTTGCCATAAGTCAGACGTTTGCAAACGTGACACAGGGCTCTACAGCAGGAGGTCTACTATGGGCGTATTCGCCTTCGCGGTAGTCGTTGTACCGGCGCCTATTTTCATTCCTGAATCAGGCAAAACGATTACCTTGAACCCCGGCAGCAATCGTCAGAACAATACTGGATAGAAGCATACTTGTACTTGAGAACGAACTATATATGCACCCGTGTATATTGCAGACGGGGCAGAGAACATTGAGTCGATGCTAACGATCCTCAATGTGTACACCATATGGGTACACTTACTTGGCCTGTTATCCAGACTGGGTGTGTAGTCACTGTAGTGTGCTGCACACACAGCCCGAGCTCGCTGCAGACACTACACGCCGCAATTTTCGTCTATAGTATAAAATGGGATCGAAACCCCGGTGGAAGATCGGACCTGTACGTTTGTTGCAGGGGTCTAGGGGCACTTGTTTTGGCAGCAGAGTATCCAATGTAATCTACAATCCCATGGTGCTAGTACTTTTTTCTCGACCAGAACTTCCCTGTCTGCTGGACATGACAAGCTAAGCTTACACCAGGCGCTCCTCAGTTCCCCATGGGAAAGGGTCCATCAATAGAACTATGTTAGTAGTTCTAGTGCAGCTCAATCTGATGGCCTGAAGCCATGTTTTACCCTGCACGCGCACCTGAGCCGGTGTTGTATAGACCGTCTGCTTTAGTAGTAGCCAAAGCATCCTTCCTGCATTGCCAGGCAAGGCCCCTGCGTCATCACACTGGGTAAGCCTGCCCTTTCAAAGCACTGGCGAGTTCGCCTTCCCGCCGTTCCCATGGACCGTTCCATTTTACAGTTATTGCCCACCGAACCGCACCCGATCTGACTTGGAACACCAGTGAGGGCCAGGCGCACCTTACAGCTGCTTGACACGAGGCACTTGAATAAACCAGGGTACAGGGCCGAGCAATCGTGCCAATATGACAAGTCTAGATACTTAGATTGTTGGCGAATCCTATCTGCACGCACTCTACGTACAGGGAAGGGAATCCCGCACGGCCGATTGAGAAACTCCCAGGAATCGTTGACTTGACGTGTAATTAATTAAACCGTTGGGAGCTTGGGCCCAAAGGTACAACTGTGGCGGGGATCATTCTCCTTGGCGTGGCTGAAACAATGACATAGATATCCAGGACTGTGTAAGTCTTTACCAGAACGAGAGGGAGAGGGTGTGAAGCTGTAATCACCGCGGGCGTTCGTCTTACACGACGCCGCCCCTAAGTCAATGGACGGCTATATATACTGCTTTGGGCTCCACAATCTTCCAATATACAGTAAATTCCACATCGCAATCTCATATTCCTTTTTCCAGGCCATGAATTTATTTAGAGCGTACCCAGTAAGAGAGCCTAAGTGGGTGACTATTGATGATAGAACACGGCATTTCTGGAAGGATGGAAGAGTCGTACCATTAATTGCAAGAATTGAACCTATATATACAGGCTCTACGCTCATGTGGACATTGCAGTTAAAACAGAGTACCTAGACTTGATCATGTCATATCCATGGATACTTACTGCACTAGGGAAATCATTAGGTACACGGTATCCCCATACATATAATTCGTTCCACCTAGACAAAATGCAACGGAATGTACTCCTGCACCCAGCCCCACGGCCATCTCATAACAAAACATACAAAAGTCGAGACAGCAGACGCCTCTTCAAGCGCGAACAGCCAAGTCATAAGAGAAAACAAGCGCGAAGAAAAAAGAAGAAAAAGAGCATTGGAATCAGATACAATGATAATCGATGAATCGGGGGAATTTGAAACTGTCCGAGCTTGAACAATGATGGAAATAGCCTGAACATGTCGCTGAGCAGAAGAAAAAGCTGTACCAAGAAAAACAGAAATAGTCATAAATGGGCAAAGCAAGTGGAATCAGAATGAATTTGTCCTCCCTTGTTTTCTCCTCCCCTCTATTTCTTACCATTGAGCAACCGTTCAGGGATCTTGGGCATGGGCGGTGGTCGTTGACGGGATGCGGAATTGCCATTTCCATTTGCGTTGTCATCGTCGTCTTCTTCGTCATCTTCGTCCACTTGCTCAGGGTGACTGAAAAAAAAAAAAGACGATCAGCAATAAAATAAAAAGATATATTAAAGATCCGACCGGCAACATACGCAAGCAAATCCTTGATATTCTTCATCTCATAATGCTTCTTCCTCCTCTGCTCGAACTCGCGATGTTTCTCCGCGTACTCCTCGGGAGCCAACCGATCATCTTTCGTAATATCTTCACCATCGGCGGCATCACCGTCAGTACCGACAACAACATGCTTCTCCCCCTTCTGCGAATCGGCACTAAGACTCCTCTTCCGCACGATCCTCCCACCATCATCGCCTGCATTAAAGGGAATATGCTCCTCGGGCTCCCCCAGCTCGAAACTGGGGATATCCTCCTCCGAGAGACCCCGTTTTGGATGCTGTTTCTTTGACCTATCGTCCAGCTCATCCACCACCAGCCCGTCGGCGTCGAGCAGTAGCGCCGCCTCCTGCGCCTCGGCGAGTCGCATCTCGTCCTCGTCCTGCGTGGGGTCATACCGTGGGGCGAATGGGGTCTTGGGCTCGTCGATCTTCATTTTGGCCGTCTTTTCTTGCTCGGCGAGGTAGAGGTTCGCTTCGTCCCATTTTAGGCGCGGGTTGTTTTCGTCGTGGTAGCTTTGGGCGCTGCTTGTGGATTGTCGACGGGCGGCGGCGGAGGAGCCCTGGGAGGAGCGACGGCGCCCGGCATTTTGGAGAGTGTTTTGCAAGGTGAGATCCTTCGTGTCTAACGGTTCTGCTATTGATAGCGTGGTTTGCACGGCTGAAGAACCGCCTACGGCAGTTTGGAATTGAGGGGAGGAGTTTTTGAGGATCCCTAAAAAGGTGAATTAACATCAGTCGTCACCGACAATGGGGAGCCGGAACCGGAACAGGAACAAGAGCAAAGTATTCTAGTTCTTACCCTTGGGCCTCTTATGATGCTCTTCTTCATGAGCCATGCTTTCTTACAGAAACGAGAACTGAAATGGAAAGAAACCAGTGAAAAAAATATTTATCCAGAAGGTGAGTTGATCAGCGGAATATGACGGAGGAAGGCAACAGAGCGAGCAAATCGTCTCTGTGAGGCGTCAGTCAGATGAGAAGACTAGGGCACAAGACAGCAGAAACGCCTATCACATGTACCATAACAGAAGCATCAGTCACTCACTGGGAACGTAAGGTGTCAGCGTAGCAGAGTAGGCTGGGAAATAAGAAAATGAGAGACAGTCAGAGTCGATCGGCTGGGAAAAACAGGACCAGGCAATAGTATTACGTTGCGATCGAGAGTTCAGCATCCGATCGGCCATCTAATCAGGAGGTTGCCCGGGAACTTGCTTGTTGGACGGAAACGGCCATGTTTGTTTCGCTGGCACGTGGGGCCACAGCCCTGATGACGTCGGGTCATGTGAATCGCCGTTGACAACAGCTACAATACGAGGATCACTCCAGCAGATCGCATTTATGCGAAATTTAATCAAATTTATGACACGTCAAATAGTAGAAGGCCTCCAGTCCGTTTTAGAATTTTCCCAGATCCAATGCCCGCGCATTACCATAATCCAACCAACTTCTCAACGACGGAACATCAAGAAAGAACCGCGAAATCCAAAGCCAGCAGTAGATGCAAGAAAGTACACGTGAGAGATACAAGCAGATCTTACGTGATATCACTGTGACGAGCAGAACAGAAGAACTATCAAGTAGCATGTGAAGAGCAGCCAAACCACGCGAAACGAATTGGTGGGTTTTATGTGGCGAAATAGACAGACACCAACTCCTGGAGATACTTTATTAGAATTAATGATTAACGAAGGTTCCAGAAGAGTATGATGGCAAAATAACAAGAAGGTAACCTGACGGCAATGGTATCGAGCGACAACTTCAAAGGTGGAATAAAAAAAAAGAAGATAAAAATGCAAAATCTTGGAAAATGAAAGTTCAGGCAATGGAATCGAACTCCTCCCTCTCTCGTAGTCGATTCTTCGCGAGCTCATCACCCCCATTAGCAGACAGCTGCATCCAGTGCAGCGCCAAACACATGCTCTGTGGATCAGATTTTGAGTCTTCGTCCCGTCGGTACATCATCTCCGCCTTGAACGTGTCCCGAGGCAAGGTGAGCGGTAGCGTTACGCGAGGAAGAAGTTCTGGGTGCGTGAGGTAAAGGATGGCGAGCTCACGCTGCGCAACGGGATTACCCTCTTTTGCCGTGATAATCCACATCCCGGCCGCATCCTCAATCCCCTGTCCGGATTTGGTACCCGAGTCAGTTCCGTGGGGGGGGTGAAGTCGCCGACCGAGTTCCTGAGAAACGATCTTGTCGGAAATCTCCACCATACTATTGCAAACTTCGTCCTTAAGACTCAATGCAGCCAGGCCGAACTGCAGGAAAGCCGTGCCGCTATCAGTCTTGTTCAACGTCTCACTAGGGACAAAAGCCGAAATGAACTGCAGATCCCTAAAAAGAGTCCTGGGTTTGAACTTGAGAATAAGATCTCGCAGATATTCCACTATTTGCTTCTCATTTGGAGCAGAGTAGTCCGAAGGACGTGAGCCGAAAACAATCGAGTCAGCAGCAGCGAAAATAGGAGACTGAGTGCCATCTTTCTCTCGGATTTCACCGGGGCGGCAGCCAGAGAAACTACATCGGGAAGCTCGATTCCGCTGTACCCCTTCGCGAGAGGATTCCTTGTGCGTTCTCAAGGTAAGGTTATCCTCGTTGGGTGTGTTGAGCGCCGCTACGACAAGCGACCTCAAGTCGCGAAGGGCTTTTAGCTTGACGAAAGGGTTAGATTGTCGTGAGAAGGTCTCCAGCAATCGAGCAAATGCATTTTCATATGAAAATGGCTGTTGATCGTCTTCTCCACGGTGAAGCCGAGAGTTCCCAGCCGTTGTCATAGGTGCCTCTGGGTTCCTATTTACGACCGGCCCAGGTCCCAGTGATCTGCTCCGTCGACCGATCGATGACGTCTGGGAAGACAATTGGCGAGTGGACCGTCCATCGCATTCAGCGTAAAATCTCTGGACCCTGACTCGTTTCTCCATCTGCGTCACAATATTTCTCCGGTTCAGGGCGTTGAAAAACCATGCGTCTGTTTCGCTTCCACAGCTCCACACAGGCGAGCCCAAGTCACTCAGAAACAGGCTGGTCAAAGCCTCTCTCATCTCCTGCAAGAATGCAGCTTTTCCATGCACATTTCGATCCGCACGACGAGGCGGGGTAGCAGTATCACTGAACATGGAGGGCGGTCGGGAGAACATGCTTGACGTGCTTGTGGCGTACCGCGTCTGACCACGAGGTGCTGACCAGAAAGTGCTGTAAGAGTCTGCTGTGGAAGTGGAGGTGGTAGCTTTTCCAGGCGAATCCCCAATCGAGGACGTGTCTGGAGTAGAGAAGTCCCGCGAAGACCTCCATTTGTCTGACGTAAGGCTCTGATAAGACGTCTTGCGAGTCATTGGCGTGATATCGAGGGGGACTCTGGAGATCGACTCCGATCGTCGGGGATATGTACCGTATAACTGCGCAGTGTATAGAGCATCTTCGCTGGTAACGCTGGAGGGTCGCATGCTGCTGCCTGTGCTAGAAACACTCACAATGCGGCGGTTACTGTAGCCCTCGTATTTCGATCGCTCTTTCTGGAATAACTCGCTAGCCCACAGCACTGGCGTCTCTGCCATAGTATCTCCCACAAGGCGGTGGATGCTGGTATTCACCTCATAGCAGAATCGATGTATCCGTTCCTCACCTTTGCAGAAGTTGTCGATACCGTTGTGCACAAGCCACTTGCGAGTGAGATCGACTTGCTCGTCTGAAAGCTTATTCGGACCGCCCTGGCTGCTAGGTGCTTTCATGACGTTCATAACCTGGACTTCAGGCTTTTGAAGTAGAGACCCGGCCAACGATCTGGTGCCGCTACGGACCCGCGGTTCACTCTGGGGCTGTTTGAACAAACGTGCCGAGTAGATCATTGTTTTCAGCGCAAGCGCGACGTGCTTTGCATCTTCATACCTCATCGAGTTCTTGACATCAGTCATATACCACATTTTGTTGCGGAGCTTGGTTATGGTGGCTGCCAGGTCCTTCACGGTTGCCTGCAGGCGTTGCATATGTCGATCGAGCGCCAAAAAATGGCTCTCGCAACGTTCAGTGACCGACCTCGAGGCATCCAACGATCGGCTGCAGGAGGTATACATGGGACCGAGAATCCATGTGTCATCAACGGCACGGGTCGGCGCATTATCAGCGCTGCGAAGAAGCTGTCGCGAAGCATTCCACCAGTAGTGGGCGCCTATGAAATCTGAGTCTTGGTGACAAACGGACATGGCTCGGTCAAATTTTTGTTTCAGAGACGGCCCTAAAGTTAGGTGAGGGTCCCGGTTGGGTGATCCAAATCCAGCGGACTCGCTGGGACCAATCTCGTCAACTAGCCTCACGATGGCCGTCTGCAGAGCCTCATAGTTATCCTCTATTCCTAGAGCGGTGGACTGGACGTCATCGTCAGGTAGGTCATCCTGAAGGCTGGATTGTCCGTCAGGGAATAGACCCCATGTAAGACTCCCATCGGTCTCTGAGATAGAGAAAACGGCCCAGTCCTCGCCTGAAGGACGGTCTAGGTTAGTGCGACCATCAAGCTCACCCATATCAGACAGCTCAAAGCGGATGCGGTCGGCATTTCGAAACGATGAATTTGCTGGAAGGGACAAGAAATTCATTACCGATGGGAAGATCGTTTTGCCACTCGCAGAGAACCTAGAAGAATAGCTACCGACATGGGGTCGAAAGAAACCCGGTTCGAATACCGGTCCGACTCTTTCGAAGTGAGATTGAGATTGGCCTGATTGTATAGAGAACGACGAGGGTGTCGCCGGAGGACTACATAAAGGAGAAGATGTCTTCGGGAAAAGAGCGTTCAGGAGGGAGAGGACGTCTGCGGCTGATAGCATTAGAAAGACAGATGTTGTTCGCTCGTTCCCGGATTTGTCGCGTGAAGAGCATGCAGAAATGTCACCACGGAAAGCAGTTTTCGCGGAACCGTAAGCCGAATTCAGCCGGAAGAGCATATTCTCTACGTGCAGCCTGATTTCCGGACGGGTCATCGAGAAGTGAGACCTATGGAAGCAGCATCAGAAAGAACCGCTCCGACGATGGTGTGGTAAATACACCAGAAGGGGGGGGAAGTATCAGGGAGGTTTGACACACATTGAGCTCAGAACGGAGAACACTTGGGTGTAAGCCTGAAGACCGACTTGGCCTAGAAGCTTTTCTCTTGCATCTTTACCGACGTGGAAGTCAAGGAGGAGGCCGTGAGTCTGAGAAAGTAGTCAGTGGTCTTCCTTTCGAAGGTTGAAAAAGAAATCAAAGCGAGAAGGTAGAGAGATGTACCTCAGGGTATGTTAATGCGCCATATAAGAACTTAGAGAAAAACCACTGGACAAAAAAGAACTCAAGGAAGCGATCACGGAACTCAGGGTGGTCCAGCTTGCCAAGGACGGCACTACCAAATTCCATCACGGCATGGGGGAAGCCAGCATCTGGGTCATCAAGGAGATTGAACAAGGAATTCACAGCGGATGCAAAAAATTCCTCGGCGACATCAGTCCTCAACGGGTCGGGCGGCTCTGCATCAACGCCTAGTCCTGAAGGAGTGTCTATATGTTCCAAAAGAAATGCGCCGGTTTGTAGGATATCCATCAAGTAAAGTTCAAATTTCGGCTTGGCTTTCCAGTGGCTGCATGTAGCCCAGAGCGATAGGATGTGTCCGATCAGGGGGTAGTATCTACTGCCGCCGTGGGAGATCAATTTCGCGCAGACGGAGGACCAAACATCCAAACGTAACTCGGCTTCAGTAGCGTCGGAATCCAGTGGTGCAGAGAAAACGTTAAACAGCAGGGTGGAAAGAGGGTCTGTCCTTTCGAAGCCTAAAGCGTGATCTATAAAGGGAGCGGAGTGAGAAGCATTGCGCTTAGGAAAGGAAAACTGATTACGGGATCGGGATGCAGAAGGAAAGACGAGATCGCTGCCGTCGGAAGTGGCAGCGGAAGAAACCAGAGCGGCCAGCTGGGTTTGCGACAAGCCGCACAGTCTTTCAAACAGGAACTGGGCATCGGTGCGGGCGAGCTGCAAGATCTCCAGCAGATCCGTCCTCGACTGGGGACTCAGCTGAAGGAAGAATCCTGGAGAGCGATCCAATCCAGAGTCTAGGGGTTGGGACCAATCATCCAACGGATCCTGCCGGTGAACATGGGGACGGAAAGCGGAATCACTGGATTCCAGGATATCATGGAAGGCTTGATAGATGGCGACAAAATTCAACTTGTCATCGTACTTCAGGCATTCTACCAAGCCTCTCTGGGTAGCTGCTCCGACGCGGACCAACCGAGAGGAAATCCCTATGGACACTTTTGTGGCATGAAGGCGGGCTTCTAACTTCTTTCTCTGGGCCAGTTTCTGTTGGCTTTGGCGATAGCGGATTCCGAAGTCCTCGAAAGACACCTTGGGGAGTTCCACGGGCTCCGGTGGTAGCACTGGTGGTGGTGGTGGAGGCAGCGACGCTGCGGGGGAAGTGGCCCGCGCCGTAGGCGGCTCATCCGTGGTATCGACAGGGTCCTTTTGAACAGGGAAAGAAGCGGGATGCGCCATGGTCGCATGCTTCGGACTGGAACTGCCAGAGTTCCCAGACTCACCTATGCACGGGCTCACTGCGGGGCTCTCGAGCTCGAGGGACGGTTCATGTTCAGTGGAAGCGGCAGGGAGCATTCCTGCAGACTGCGATGAGGGAGTGGAATTCGGGATGGAACGCGAGGAGACGCATGATGATGATGATGATGATGATGATGGAATATTGTCAGTCGAGACGGCTGGCAGGACGGGAGATGATCGCGGGGAGCCGACCAGGTCGGCGTAGATGTCATACAGCCCTCCTGCCGACGGTGTTAGGAAACAACGGAACGAGAGCAGCGCTCTCTTTTGTTTAAAAGAGAAACAAAGTTATGCAGAGCACACTATATATAGAGAGAAGCAAACGGGAAGGAATATTGGGCTGAACGTACTGGTCAAATCGGCCAGGGTGGATGGTGGATCGGCAGGTTGGGCATCCAACATCTTGCCAGGGCCAGCGTCTCCCGGCAGCCCAGGCCAAGATGACAGTCGAGGTCGCACGATGCCCCTGGCACAATGTGCCTCTCTCCTTACCGCATTCTGCTATGGCAGCGCAAATGAGATGAGGAACGCGCGTGACAATTCTATTCCCAGAAAAGCAGGGATAAATTAATTTAAAAAAAAAAAAAAAAAGGAAAGACTGATGTTGAGGAAGATCAAAGCGACGAGAAAAGATGGTGGGGGAAAAGGAAGAAGAGTAGAGAAGGGAGGGGGGAAGGGGGAGGTACACTATACGTCAGAGCAAGAGGCCTAAAAGTCGTACCTTTTTAGTTCAGCTGTACGTAGCAAGTAGTATTATTATTATGGAGCAACGAGCAAGAGGTCAACTAATTATTTGGAGTCGCGCGAGGACAAAAAGACGATCTAAGGGGTGTTTCTACTGCGAGGAGATCTCCCCCATTCGACCAGACGCAGCCGTGGCATCAACGGTTGATGAACTGGCTGGCAGTGGAGACAACTGGCGGTCCAGCAAGGTGAGGCCGGGGACAAAAGTCGGCGGAAACTCAAAGGACTGCTCCGTACAGGCAAAAGGCACAAAGGAAAATCGGATGACATGCAGAGGTTCAGCTGTTGCCAGCAGGACACGGGCAGAATGTGATTCGATGCCGTGGGAAAGAATGAAATAATTCCAGCTGGTGTGCGCTGGGTGTGGAGCGCGTCGACACCAGGACAGCGCAGAAGCGTCTGGGATGATAGTATCCACGCGCCAGACACGGTTCATTTCATGAAGACGTGTCAAGGGCCATTTCTGGTTCGAACGAAGAAACTATACGACGCACGTCCAAGCGTCGCAGGCTTCGGTCGGAGCTTGGACAAGTCGGCGGGCGACACGTACGAGTTGACTTTGCCTCGAAGGGGCCTGATGCATGGCCGGCAGGAGCGCAGCGCAGCTGGAAGTGTTCTTGTGGCCGTGATTGGTGCTTGGGCGGCTGGACCAGAGACTAGTACGCAGGTAGCAGCGGGCATGAGGCACCGTGAGGCAAGGGTTGGTCTCGTCGATCGCCCACTGGAGGGATGGAGTGCTGCTGCATGCAGGCGATGCGCGTCTTGCCTCACGGTCGTCGTCTCTTGTTGGTCTCTCGTTGGTCTCGCGCTGGGTCGGTCACGCGTTCCTTTGCAGGCTGAGTAATGGCCGGTCACGTGTCGCCGGAGACTCTGAATATCTGGGGGCGCGTCATGTTCCAAAGTCTGAAGTCTATCCTGGTAGTCTCAACTGCTTCGAGAATAACCCGACATCCCCTTCAGCCTGTCTGATTGGACGCCGTTATTACTATTTCCGTTATGCTGCAGATATTTCTGCATCTGAGCCCGTTGCATGTACTACTATACTAGTACATGCATACCCCGTATAAGTAAAGAAAACGCTCCAGCATACGCAAAGCACCGCCAATCAGTCGCCAAATAGTATTCAGAAAAAGAACAGAAAGGAAGGTAGTAACCATAGCAGGTAATAAAACATCAAGAAAACAGCCATGGCCATATCGTCAAAGCCCACGAACGCACTTCCACTTTCCCCTCTACTGATGAGCTGGCATTGCATGCATGCAAACACTGACGCATGCCCTGCCCCATCGATGAATTGGCTACCATCTCTGCAGCCCCTATATTTGCTTTGTTGTTTCAGAAGGCCTACATATCAGCCTGGATACTTTCTGGCCCAGGATCTCGGTGTATTTTAATGGAAAGTGAACAGGGGAGGCCAGAATTTTTCAGTTCCACAAACACGTGTGGCATGTCCGACATCTTCCTGCAACTTTAATCCTTCCACGCCACATTTTATTCCTTACTCTTGCATTTTCGGACATACCTTCTTATTTTATTCTAGGATCCTTTCCAGCCGTGTTTAACGTAGATTTCATAACACTTGAATACCGAATTGGAAATGTCGATTACTATGTCTGCGGTCCCTCTCCTCTCCTGCCTGCCTATCCAGAGAACCAAGTATGGTTCTACCTAGCGGCAGTTTTCAACAACCACGCCAGTGGGTTCAGATCCGACAAGCCACCACTCTCAAGAACCTTGAAAAAAAAATTGGCTTGAATCCGTATGAAGGCAGAACAAGTTTTTCCAGAATGTGGTTTTGATAACGAGCCGTAATGGAAAAGTACAGTTTCAGGTTTCTCCTGTCAAGAGTCTCCTCCCTGCCCTTTTCCTAGTACCATGTGTATAGCTCAGCCAGGCTATGATGAGGATCGACTTGCAGAACTTAGACATGTTCCCAGAAAGGCAGTAGTCTTGTAGTTCTCTGGATCGTCTGTCGGATAGGTATTTGAACCATAAAATATATTTCTCATATTCATAGTTGTAAAGTGGAAGTTCTGACAACTTCAGATCGACCATCTCTCAAAGACTGCTCGGAACCTGCTTAGACCTATAGAATAGGGAAATAGAAGGCTATCCATTTCCAGTTATCATCGTCAACCGGTATTCGACTCCTTGTCCCATTTATGCAGCATAGTCGGGGGCGCGACTGACCTGCAATTCGTTGAGATTCGCCTAATGGTTGGGCTCCCCCGACTGTGCAGCATTAACTGCCTCCTTGTAAACTGCCATCAGTCCGTTGTGAGACTCTACCATTGACCACTCATTCCTTGTTACACAGCTCCCTTCCAGGATCGGTCAACATACTCATTGATCCTCCTCCGATCTTGGTATGACAGACACAACAACCCTTTCTCTATCCACCGACAGGATTGCCTGAAGAACAAAGACCAAAGAAAAACAAAGGAAAGTATATTTATTATGAAGATAAGTCCATTGTCACTGACGTCTTTTTAAATATATATATATAATTTCTTTCAAAAAAAGGAACGAAATGCAACGTAGACCTTGGTGCGGAGGCACCTTGTAAGATCGATCCTTGCTAGCTTTGATTGCGCTCCTCCGTTGTAACAACGACAAACCCAAATCACTGTACCCTGCGCCAGTTGACGTTTGTCCTTTTTTACATTTTAGATTGTCTAGGCGTTTTGCCTAAGCTAAACGGAATTCGCGACGTATGTAAGCAGGCTGAGGATAGGAAACTTCACGGGCAGGTTTGACCTAAGCTCTCATCTTCTCTTCTGTTTTTCAAATGCTTGATATCTTGTCTGAAAGACGATAACTGCATATTGATAGCTTTCAGTCTGTTTACGCGGTTGAGTGAACATCTCTGCTAGCTAGAGGCTGTAGAAAAGAACAATATTATAGGGATGCAGTTCAGGCCATAAAAAAAAACGGCCCTGGTTGGGGGGTTCCTGATTATCAGTATCATCAACCTCCTCTTAACGAACAAACAGCTCTACACCAGACTGAGCAGGAGACAGTCATTATAACTACAGTCATACGCGGAAAAAAAAATTGTTATCTGGCTGTATCGGTGGGTGTTACACTTCGGATATATTGTCCTTTACAATCCGAGACCAATGGCCGATGATATGTGACCACTTTGGAGTGTCTTTCCAGTCCTTGTTAATGCCCGGAACAGTACACAGTACAGCCAATGCTAGTCCTCTGTATGGGATGTATCAAAACTGTTTGTCTCTGAGGCGGCACTCTATTCAGAACCTCATACAAGTCGGATGCGAACGAATATGGGAGCTTGAACGATCGTTGATTCTCTTCAAATGCTTGGGGCTAATCTACTCTGAAGTACAGGCTTCACAATGACATCACCTAGATAACCTTTCCGTGACTTGTCAAGCTCTTATAAGTCATCATCTTCATCCAACCCCGGAGCTATATCAGGCTTTTCCACTCTGATTGCTGACCTTCTGTAGGCTCTCATCTCTTTCACTTGGGAATCAACATCCAAGCCATGCTCTTGATATGCCTCAATAATACCCATCCTTGTTGTCTTTATACCATTCCACTTAGGAGTGAATCCCGTCCCAGCCAGGCTTGTTTGTCTAGTATGTAGAACCAGGTCAAAGGAACATAACATCTTATGAAATGCATCTTCACTGACTTCATCCCTTGAATGGAAATCATTTGGCTCATCTACTGACCAATACAGGCATATAGACCTGTGTATTCCACTATGAAAGGGTGAATCAAATAGCAAGATCTCAAAGAGCCTTCCCATTTGCAGGCCCTCAACTCCATTTTCTTACTCTTCCAGATTTGCCTGGATACACTATGTCAGCCAAGAAATTTCTAATCTTAGATGGGTTGTCAAAACTAACAGGAATAGTATGGCAGGAAGCAGTATCACCACCCCTTGTAGCATCAATATGCAAAACACCAAGATTTAAGATAGGAGGTTGTTGCACAAGCATCCTGCGCCAGCTAGCATCTTTCCGGACAAACAAATCCAAACTTATAGGATCTTTGGTCATTGCACAATCAGCAAAGTAAAAGTCACGATTCTTTGGGCTGCCCTTAGCAAGAAAGACAGTAGGGAATATATCTGCTAATAGTGGATTCTGTATCTTTGCTCCCACACCCCATTCATTTTCTTTGATTGGGGTGAAGAAGAGGGCTTTTTGAATTGATGGTGACTTGATGATCAGATTATGCCAGTCTTGACAGACACATTGGCAAGATGTCAGAAGAGTGCGCATGTCTATCTGAAGCAGAATCATTTCTAGAAGCTCTGGTATTTTCAAGGCTGGAGGTGTCAAGATTGAAGCAGTGAGGGACCGGGGCCGCTGCGCTTTCCAGGTTGCTGATCTTGTGATTGGCACCATTTTGCAATGCAGGAGTCAGGACAGACAGTAACAATTGATGACTGCAAACTGTGAGAGAGCTCTGATGGGGTAAGTGCATCAAGGCAATATATAAATTATGTCAACGGCAGAGCCGGATGGAAGCCGGATGGAGAGGAGTTGGATAGGCGCTACGAGACATTTTAGCATGAAGGCCCGTGGCGTAGCGTTGAAGCGACAGGTGTTCCAAATGGAGTTTAGCTTATGATTCTATGGCAGGTGACATGGATTATGAAAAGGGAGAGGATTGCAACCTGAACCAGGTTCAGCGCGGGTTCAGCGCGGGTTCTGCAGGTTGCCGGTGACACTCTATTCCTTTCTAGAAAATCCTCAGGATAAGGAGATAATAATAATAATCCTTCCATTCTAGAGACCATTTTTCAGTCTTAAGACTATGCATGGTCTACCCACCCGAGTAGGGTAAATTTAGGTCAGATGACTAGGTACAAGTGAGATTGCACAAGGAATAAGGGACAGCTGGGAGGCCTGCGCTCCCCTACAAGGCTAGAACGACCATCATTATCGGGATAAGACCCAGACCCGGCTTATGTAGCGCGCTGGGGACTAGCTGTCTCCTTACAATTAGTCGGTTCTCTTGGTTTGATCATGGAGTGCGGGGATATGTGGGCCACTTCATGCTGGTCTGCCTTCGTGAGTCTGTTTTTTGGGGAAGATTGTGGGATGGTTTTCGTCTTTCCGAATAAGTTTCAAGGGCGAGGTGGTAAGTTATCCCGTGGTGGAGGATACAGCAATCATCATCGTAGCGCTGATGGGTTGTCTGGTCATCTTTGACTCGAATCCCTGGATTCTTGCAGGTGGATCTGGGGAGCCAATCTGAGTTTTGAACGAGGACCCCAGCTTGATCAGCGAATTGGCAGTACACTCACTCAGTGACTTATCTTCCTTCCACTCGCGGTCGTTGGATAACACTTGCAAAACCCGCGAGATCGCTGGGTCCAACTTGAAAGGGAGTCCCGGACACAAACCAGACTGGAGGAGTCTCCTTCCTAAGACTCTCATAAAGACGCTCCCCACGCCATGGTCCGCGTAAATTGCGGAGAGTGCTAATACTCTTTGCGTGCAAGCCCTTCATTGCATTTGTCATGAAAGGCTCGAGACTAGACCACAGCATCTTCATTTACCTTGCTTGCCAGTGGCAGTGCCGTCCGGTGTCGGCTAAGTCGGTTATACTGTTCACTTCGCGCACGTTGTTGAGGTTTCGCTGGACATGCGAGTAGAAGCTTCGAGGCGCGTGAGAATGACGAACCGGTCGTGGCCTACCTGCCCATGCTTCGTTCTGCAGGCAAACGCTCGAAGTGAGGCCGAATTGTTAGGAGGAAAAGCGTTGCCTTGCAACTGGCACCATTCCTCGTCTCGCAAAAGGCTAGTTGTAGGCACAGAGTCGATACTTCTCAACTGAGGAGTTGTGGACTGCATCCTCTGCCATACTTATGGTCTGCTGGCTAATGTCGATGTACAAAAGCGCAAGGCAACTGCACAGGCTCAAGGCTTTCTTATATATTAGGGTTGCTGGCAGGAACTAGATGTGTGCAATTTTGTAGCTGGGTGATTAACTGATGGTAGTGTGAGCTGGTCATTTTCAGATAATGCCCTTCATCCACTACCAGCCAGTCAAAGAGCCCTGTCCTCCAGGTGTGGTATTATGTTTTCCCATTTCTGCGCCGTGTTTCACACTGCTCGACTATCGTGGAGCTTGAATACCGGCTCCTTCGAGGTAATTTTGAACGTCAGTTGCGTTTATCTAAGCATTAATTAACCAGGTAGGGTTCCGTTGAAGAAGGGGCATTGCTGCACCTACCGCTCAAGCACAAGACCAGGCCTATTCCAACTCTCTCTCATCTTTTTCATTGATCAAGACGTGCTCGAACCAGCTCCTGCGTTCTGCCATCAGGTCCAGGAGGCACCTCTCCAAGCCTGGCAAATACAGAATCACGTTTTGTCATAATCTCAAGGTACAAAGGTACTAAGGACTTTGTTGCCTATGGCATCGGTGCAGATTAAGGATGAGAGTGTTGCTTCTAAGCATCCCTACGCCAAAGGATAGATGGAACGGAAGGGAGGCTGTTCCTGCTCCAGGGTGCACGCTATTGGATTGACGCTCCATACTCGGGTTATGCATGATGCTGTTCTCTGGAGGTTCAGAAATTACGCATCGTTGTATTCCGGATGCCCCGCGATGGGCCAGGTTGTGTATTTGCCAAAGTAGCAGTTCGAACATGTACCCTTAGCGATCGGGTTCCGATCAAGATCGAAAGCAACCCACAAGTCGACCAAGGACCTCCTGACGTGAGATACTTGTTACAGATCTCATCTTCGGGCACTTCCTCCCCACGCGTGTGGATCAGTGCCGCGTGAATGTGACGCTCGCGTTCAATGTTCTTAACGACTGCGCCATTTTCATCGTTTCCCGCATTTCATCAATGTATATGATATGTCGTTCGCCGCTTGGTCAGGTCGATCGTGCAAGAGCACATAGTCCATGACACCGTTGACTCTGAATTTTTCTTTCTTGATTTGGACCTCTTTCCCACCTGGAAATCAAGTCTTCTGCAAGTGCGCCACTGCCGATAAGAAATTCAGGCGGTAGGATAGAGATGGTAATGGGTTGTCATCATTGCCATGGGTCTCCCAAATTTAAGGAGCCGTCACTGACGGGTGTCAGCGTACAGACACGAAGAATGATCTTGGAGGGGATTTCAAGATGGGGCGGTACCGTATTCATTTAAAAACTCTGATATATATCGAGCCATTAACTGTTGGGTTGACGAAAGGAATACAACAGAATAGAGGTCATAGGAACTAGATGTATAATGCACTCCCGTATATATAAGGCTGGTACCTGGACAAGTCCACGATCGAGCAGGAAAAATCCAAGTGGACATATTCGGGGGAGCCAGGGAAAACCAACTTGCAGAACCGCAGTACACATGTGATAAATCAGCAGCAGTAAACAGAAGGCAAGGATGCAGGCGTCGGAAGAGTTGTAGCGGAGGAAGCCAGAGGAGGGAAGGAATAAAACTCAGTAGGCAAACGAATTGTCCTTATTCACTGTCCAGGTGGCTTGAAAAGAAAGTTCTGGTACTCTTTCTTTCACAATCTGTCTGACTTTCCGGTTGGCTGCAGTGAATATTCCTTTTTGCTATGCAGGTACCCTCTTAGCGGCTTGCGCACCCATTCCATCGCATAATCGCAGCGTGTTGCTCAAGTATCCAGCTGATACACATCCAAATCACTTACATGCTTTTCATTAGAGACAGATGGAAAGCTCTGCCTTTCCCCTCTGGTCCTCTGCCATGCAGAATAAAAGGGGAGACCAACTCCAAGCCTTGAGGTGACGATTTCGAAGATTCCGAGTTATCTGTGACGACGCACGGGGGGTGGAAATGGAAGGGCTAGGATGATTGTGCAGGGGTACGCGAGTGTTGTGGATGTGGTAGGGACTCGCTTTCAATCCAGCTTATGTACATTTAATTAATTCTGAACGCCCAGGTTCTTTTTTGACTCCAATTGACATCGAAAGTTGAAGTCCCTCAAAGTCATCCTCTCAGAGATCCTAATGCTGTCAGCACATCCAACAAAAAGTGATTTGTACGACTCCATCCCCACCTGATCCATGGCCCCAAACATGGAAAATCCCAAGCTACTTAGTTTCCACTGGCAAGTTTATCATCAGAATGTTGTTCGAAGGGCCAAGAATGGGAAGACAGTATTGCATAGGAGCCGTATCGACGAACAACAGATATGGAGAAGAAAATGCGACCGAAAAGGCTCTTTCCATGCAAGAAGGTCCAGGCGCGAACAGCATGTAAACGGAGCTGCAATGTCATTCTTTCAGCGCTGACAAGCAATGCCGATCCAGCATGAAGTGGAAGTTTGGCCACTGCCGGTTCCGCAGCCTGGGAAGCCGAAAGCGGCCAGCATCGGACGAGTCGAAACTCGTCCTATTTGCGAGATATAATTAAACTTCCGTAGAGCTTCTCATTAACTCCGGATCCCCGTGCCCATGCGAGTATATAAGTATCCTGCTCGCTATCACCTCCCCTGTGGATACTATTATGCTTGCGGCATCCTTTCCTGGCTCCTCTCACTTCGACAACCGAACACTACTACCTAAGTAGCTGCTTTTTGTTTATATATATATTTTCTATTCCTAAACCATCAATTGAACAGAATCCTAAAAGAAGAGATGCAAAAAGCAGCCCTTCTGGTAATGGACGTGCAGGGCGACTTCGCCCGCCGCCTCCCCCATGCACCAGCTTACCTGTCCAGTCTGGCCACAACCATCGCCGCAGCTCGGCCCTTCGTCAAAATAATCTACGTAACACTCTCCTTCCGCCCAGGTCATCCGGAGATTGTACCTTCGAACCCGACCTTTAAAGTCGCCGCGGAAACGAACTCCTTCGTATCAGGTTCCCCGGATACGCTCATCGACAAGAGCATCGCGCCGGAAGAAGGCGACATTGTTGTCGAGAAGAAGCGCGTGAGTGCGTTTAGTGGGAGCGGGTTAGATGTCATTCTGAGGGGATTGGGGGTTGAGACGTTAGTTCTTGCGGGGTTAAGTACGGGAGGAGTAGTGTTGTCGACGGTTTGTGAGGCGGCAGATAAGGATTTTGGGATTGTTGTTTTAAAGGATCTGTGTGCTGATCTGAATGAGGGGTTGCATGATGTGCTTATGGACAAGGTGTTTAAGAAGAGGGGGGAAGTGGTTGATTCCAATCAGTGGTTGGAGAGGTTGAGAGTTCAGAACAGATGAAGATGACATGTTCCGTTCCGTCTTCGAAATTTAATTCTTGGGCTAAATATTGATATCAGTGTTCGAGTTCCTCATTACGCACCACTCGTCGACGTCCTTACACTAACTGAGATATCATTGAGCCCATTCCTCTTCTGACGCCACTCCAGCCCATTCCTATACACCAGTAGGGCCGCTGGTGTAAACCCCAGCCAAACTCCAGCAACAAACGTATAAGTCTACCCTCTACGACTCTCAAAAAGCTGGGCCACCACAGCCATAGACGCCGCATCTAACAAAGACCTCACCCGATATTTCGTTGAATTGGCTGGGCATTGAGGGTGTCATGGTGAAGCGAGTGGCATAGCCTACCCCATTACAGAGAAGAATTAAGCACATTGGGAGCTCGAAAGTAGTCACAGAGTCGTCAGCGGGTTTAGGAATGTAGTCTTGGGCTTCCTATGGGTTCGACTCATTATCATCATCTCCTCCTTCTTCTTCTTCTTCCCGCCGGCCCCTCGTTACACTCAGGTACTTTTCAAGGGGTTTATTCCAAGCAGGGGGAAAAGCTGATCCATGGCCGACAATCGCGCGGCATGTTTTCCCCATAGAATAGCAAGAATGGAATAAAGACCGTGGAGGAGGCGGCCGCCGTGAGAAAGCAGAAGATGGATCTCCAGCCCAGGTATTGGCTGAGTAAAGATCCCAACAGAGGGCAAAGGGTGGGGCATAGAATAGAGCTGTTAGAGGTGATGCCTAGATACATACCTCGTTCGACGCTGGTGACGGTATCTGCTGCGATAGCGTTGGAGAGGGTGATTGTGGCGGAGGAGCCCGAGTAAGCTGTGCTGTAGTATAATACCAATGTTCGCGGTGATGCAGACAGTGAAGCACAGAATATAGACTGGTCTACTTCCGGTCGTGTCGGAGCGGTTGCCCATAAGTGATGGGGCGAGACCTTGGAAGATCATGTTGACCATGGGGATGTTGACGTGCAAGTCATCGGCGATGGAGTTGATCGCAGCATAGTAAACATTGCTAGAGAAGGGGGAGAAGGTAGACGCCAGAGCGGCAGTAAATATGTTGACTTTGGTTTCACGTTTGGTGAGGACCGAGCAGCGCTCTGGTCTCCTAGTGGAGGCCGCTCCAAGTAAAGGGGTTGACGTTAGTTGGTGGGTTGCGGCCCGTCCCGGCGCCAATTGTGGGGTTCGCGGCTTTAGCATCGCTATGTTTAGTGGGGGTTCCCCTTCTAGTTCCGAGTCCCTGTTGCTAGAGGTCTCTCGTCTAATGCATCACAGTAATAAATCAAACTCTCCTATTTAACCCTCTTGATTTCATTTAGTTTTCTAACAATAAGAAAAAACCAACTCAGGACCTTCTGGCTTTGTTGGCGGGAAGTATTTTTATTGTCATCAATCGCAATATGAAAGCTCAGTCTACATGAGGTGTATGACGAATAGGAAGTCTGGTAGATGTTAGTCAGTTATCATAATTTTGGTTCAATCTTGACACAAAATGACTCTCCGTAATGGATTGCAACATAGTTGTTTTTATCCTAGGAAATACTTGGAATTTTGCTCATGATGGGATCGTGTGTGATTAATTTGCCGCACTTCTACAATACAAAAACCATGAGTTATGCTGTATCGATGTTTCTATTATATTTAACAGATTACAATTATCCTAGTTAGCCAATGAATAGAGATTCAACTTGCTGATAATTAGTATCCAAGAGCACTCAGCTGAACATAGACCTATAACTTCCTAATTCAACTGGCCGTTCTGGTCTGCAATGAGAATTCGAGTCAATCACTTCTCAACTTGTTTCAGCAGAAAGTAGACTGCTCTATAGTTTCACCGCAATTGGGCCGTCTCGAACAAACATGTCCAAGAACTTAGAAATAGCCATATCACCATTCTCTTCTACTGCCTTTTTGGCATCCGCTATCTCCGTTTCCGAAAACATCAACGCCATATTTCTCTTGTACTTCTGCTCCACCGTGGCCAGCGTCTTGGAATTCTGCGCATGGCCAATTGGATACTCGACAAATACCTCATCTAGTACACTGCCATCAGTCAGATGCACGATCATACCCGCTGCCAAGCTCTTCTTATCCAAATCCAGGTAGTCTCGCGTAAGTTGCTCATCCGGGCGTATATCAATCGTCTCTCGCAGGGCCGCTAGACTCGGGCTGGTAGCCCAGGGACTAGTATCCTGAAAGTCCTGAGCAGTGGGGATGGCGCCTTTGAGAAAGACAAGCGCAACAATATACTGCATGCAGTGGTCTCGATCAGCAGCATTACTGAGCGGCCCTTTCTTGTTAATGATCATATCTGCCGCAGCATTGGTGCGTATCTCAACTTTTGCAATATGTCTTGCCGGATCTAGTCCTCGCATTCGTAAAGCTTTACCGTGAACCAGAGCCGCCTCGGCCGGCGAAACAGCGTGGCCCTCAACAGGCATGACCTTGAAGAAAACATGCTCGACGACCCATGTCGAGTAAGGTTTTGGAAGTTCGAATTTCTTATTTCCAAAGGACGTAGCGTAGAAGCCCCAGCGAGGCATGGTGAGTGGAGTAGGAGAACCCGGTTGTCCCGCCCTCGTGAGGAGGTTGAGATGTACGGCTTTCATGCATGCGTCACCGGCTGCCCAGCCTTTGCGTGGGATGGTATTCACTCCCGAACGATATACCCGGAGAGGATGCCCATCCATCCAAACGTGGGAAATGGCGGCTTGGCATTGTTTCTCTGTCAAGCCTAGCAACCAAGCAATAACTGCCGTAGAGGCTAGTTTGACGAGAATGACGTGGTCAAGTCCGTGGGCGTTAAAAGCGTTGCGGAGGAGGAAACAGCCCTGGATTTCGTATGCTTTGATGATAGCTCTCAGGACCGTATTAATTGTCAATGGCGGTCCCTGGTGCTCGAGCTGTCCATCGGAAGATGAGCGACTAAGCCAGTCGGTGACGGCGAGTATGGCACCGAGGTTATCTGCAGGATCAATAAATAGTCATTTCAAATAGAAGGAGGAGGAGGCGGGGGCTAAATTGTCAGTATCATACCTGACGGATGACCCCAGTCTGCACCAGCAATAGCGTCGTTGTGATCAAGAAACCTGATTGCAGTTCCCATATCAAAGGCGCCCTTCAAGGGGTCGAGCTGATATGGTGTTCCAGGTAGTCTAAAACCATTTGGTGTTACTGTTCCCGGTACGACAGGCCCAATGATTGCTCGAAAGTCGGCACTCTTGCATGATGTTTCGATCGCGCAACCAATGGCATCCAAAAGGGCGATACGGGCATATTGAAAAGCCTTTGCGTTTGTGGTGGGTGAGAAGGTGTAGTGGTAGACGTAGGTAGCGAGATCAACGATCACACTATCGTAGGGTGGGAGGGACATTGTTTTCTCTCTCGCGTCCTCCTCTTGGTAATGTCGATGACTTGTCAAATTATCATATGAAGCGGCGGTTCTGGAGCTAAGATGGTGTCGGTACTATATGAGCATTGACTATGTGTCTCCCGAAAAGTCGCCGATGCCTACTAAAAGATGACATAGAAAAAATTAATGCCCCGAGCTTGACGGCTGGAGGCTTTGGATTAGGTATTATGTCAGGTAGGTAAAGTATTGCCTCTGGATAAGTCAATCACACTCTTACTGCTGTATTGATTCGATCGTGAATTGGTGATATAGGGGGTCATACTGGGATAATGGATCTACGTATGCTAATGCCTAGGTCTGGGATCCTTTCAATGGACACGACCGAGATCCGTGTCCGGATAACCTGAGAGGCTGAGTCAATTCTTCCCATGGGTGCCCCCCTCACCCTACTCCATGCTCCGCTTTCTGAGCACTTCCATCTTTACTCGTTGCGAGGATAAGTAAACCAAAACCCCCTCGATTCGATGGACTCGCGAGGGGTCTCAGAGCGTGCAATAAGCAGAGGAAAAGACTAGTGGCCAGCATCTACATGGAAATACTAATAAGTACCGAAGGACTGCTGAAACAAACAGAATAATACATTATGGACGGCGGACAACGTACATCTAGTGACGCCAGCCAGGGAATCATAACTCTCAAAGATGAGAAAAGTATCATCTTGCACGACGAATCGTGATCTTCCATTTTGCGCTTTGCAAATGTGGTCTGCTTCGACGAGATTCTCCTGGGGGCGACTGTTGGCGTAACACGGCTAGGGGTTAGTTCTGTACAGGGCCACTGATAGGGCGCCATAGACAAGACCGTATTAGCTTGACTTATTCTCTTCCAACATGGATTGCGCATGAGAAAATTGCATACTACAGACTCGATGAGACACACTCGGCCGCAGAGGAAATCTGCTAATCGGGAAATGCCTTCTTGATTCTCTCGCTTTCGAACCGGCTCTAATGCTAGCGTGGGTGCATCTTACGCGGTGGTGAATGATGTGCACATGGTCGGCAGAGCCCAAACACTGCTTCAGATATGCTCCGCGTTCTGACCAGTATTTAGTCTTGATCTTCTCGTCGCTCTGAAAGCCACCTGGTGAGAGAGACGTCCGGGTGTGTGTGAAGAGGAGTCCTGTTGACTTCACAGTTAATTCGAGTTCCGAGTCCTACTAGACATCGGTTGCAGTCTCAGTGCACAAACCACCTTCGTCAAGACTGAAATCTTCGTGTCTACGGATGTCATGTACCACCTCTTTGTCTCTTTGCCTAAAGGGAACATTTCCTGGGTTCTTGTCAACAGCGTCTTCAGGGATATCAATACCTGGAATGGCCTCTCGGTCTTATAGTCATGCCATTCGAGGTAGGTAAATCTGGCCAAGGCTTCCTGAGCCTGCTGTACGGCTACTGTTGCCGTTGTCTTTGTCATGATTTTGAATTTTGAGGTATTATTGTTTGTAGTACAACTACAAGTTTGTCGTCTCGTTCTTTGAGAAGCCAAGAACTCGCACAGCAACCGCTTTAAAAGTTTATTGGCACGGTTACGCTTACTGTCGTACGCGACATCTTCGGATAAGCAGACTTCAGAATTCAGATTCCGGAAAACCAATAGGAGAGTTAACCAGAGTACCATTTGCTGAGGAACGGCTACCGATGCCATTGACAAGATCAACAGTGACGGGGTGGAATCACTCTGGCGTAGGAGATATGACATCCCATATCAACATATTCGCCCAGGCAATATCCACAGGCAGGTAGTTCATTTCTTGTCTACTATCTCGGCTCGCTAAAATGTTGCTCTCCAATACATTCCTGGTACTCTCGGTCCTTCAGAGTCTCCTTGGCTTTACCGGCGCCCAAACACCGCCCTCCTTCACCCCATCTTGCGATCAAAACCTCGGCGTCATTTGGCCTAATAACGTATCCATCGCCAAGCCTGGCTGTCCCTTACTGGCTTCAGGTATCAAGGCCTTCTCCCTCAACGCAGCCTCGCTCATTCTCTGACACCAAGCAGATACCAGTACCCAACCCTCCCTCTTCGCTGGTGCAGACGGAATCAAATCAGATGCCGAGTATTATCTACTAGTTATGCTGGACCCGGACGTGCAATTCCCGCGGAAACCACCCACTACAATCTTGCATTGGATGCAAGCCGGTTTCCAATACAACAGGACCTCATTCGCTCTCACACCGACATCCGATTTCCCGTCTGAGGCCGTGGCAATTTATGCTGGACCTCATCCACCGGCTGGCCAGACGCATCGCTATATTTTACTGCTGTTTGCGCAGCCAGAAGACTACTCTCTTCCCCAGGAGTTTGAGGGTTTTGTCCCGCCGGATATTCCGCATAGAGTGAATTTCGATGTTATCAAGTTCATGGAAGTGGCAGGCGTGGGGAAGCCTGTTGCAGCGACTTATTTCACTGTGAAGGGGGTAGTGCCGTCGTTAAGGATTCAGTTAGGTGCGCTTACAGGGATGAGACTGGTACCGTAAACAGGGCTATTGCAATCACACTGAGTGGCCGCATTGAAGATGGTGTTGGAGTAGTGATTAGTTTTGTTCAGCAAGCATGTGACCTTCTAGTTCAAAAGTAGGAAGCTAGAGAGAGGCCACTGACGCTCGAAAAAAAAAAGGGAGGATAAGCTTCAAAAGAGCAAGGGGGAAAAAGGGCATTTAGTAGGAGAGCAACAGCAGATTTCGACTTCTAATGGTGCTGTAAAAATTCAGTAATAACAGGAGTATAAGAGATGTTAGAAAGACGAGAGGAAACAGTGGCAAAACAAGCTGGTGCGCACCTTCGAAATGATATCGAACAAGCAAATAAGGGCAAGAAGAGGCTACTAAGCCTGCAGTGAAGTTTCTATAGCTTTGTCAGGGATGTGAGTAAGTGCAACTTCTCCTGTTCCCAGATATACACAGAGATGAACATGATGTAGCAAGGACAGAAGATTATAAGAGTTCATCACCTAATGAATGCTATGGGAAAACTTCAAAGTTGTTTAATATCATAGTGCAAGAAAGATATATCCCTGGCTCATAAAACACAAGGGCTGGCTCGCCACTAAGAACAGAAATCTTTGAGGGAGCAAGTTGTTAGTTAAGCACTTCCTCGGTGCTGATTCAGGAAAGTGAAGCTTCCGGAAAGGAAGAGCTAACACACGATAACCATCAACATGATGTCCTTAGATGGCGTCAGAGGTCCAAGACAACTGCCATATCTACCCGAGTCTTGAGTTTCTCCACTGCAGAACATGTGGAACTGTGTCTGGGATGCAGATGATTGGAAATAGAAGTCCCAAATCAGTAGAGCTAACATCTGGCCAATCTCTGTGACGCCCATGACTCGACCGGAGACCATGACAATTGCATACAATCTCAGTGCAGGAGTTTCTCCATCGACTCTCATTCCAGAAATACGCAGCCACAGTGAAGGGAATGTGCCTCGCGGTCGCATTGTCGTACTCCATCCGTAAGATTACCAGGATGACTGAGGACACAAGCAAAAGAAATTAGTGCTTGTACTTTACAGCGAAGAGTAGAAATAATCGGGAAGGGAAAGAAGGTTACACATCATTGGCGTTAACCATGATCTCCAGTTTTCTCTCATGTCATTACATGCGAAGAAGGGCTCCCAAGCAGTCATGCGTACCTGACTGGCCGCTGATAGCTCGGCCTATCACGGGAAAACCTCGGGGGAGGTACAGATTCGGAGCGGGAAAATACCAAGCACACCTAAGCCCTAAGCTGAGTGCGGTTGCCTTAAGGCCTAATTATTGGAACTGTTCTAAACATAATTTTGAAAAAGGAAAACAAAAAAAAATCATCCCTAAAGAATCCTAAACTAACTCCCCAAACTCCCTAAATTCCTAATCTGTGAGTGGTTTGTGACTGTTGAATTCTTCAGGTGTCCCCGCATTGTTGAGTTCACGGCACCCCAAGAATCACAGTGGCCGAAATTCCCTAGGTGCCGCAAGATTTATCCGGGTTGCGCCGAGCTGATACCCGGTCCAATACCCCGCACAGGATGCAGGTGACCCAACCTGAGCACGCTCGTGCATCTGTAGCAACGCGTCTCCGCATTTCATGGCTGCAGATTGACTTGGGGTTCAGACCAGTCAAATATGCTTATGTTAGCGGCTTGGCAGTCATGTGACTCTTTTCCGACATTCCAGCAGCAAAATTACTTACCACTTGCACTGTCTCTTTCACCTGCTAAAAATGTAAGTTTACCTCTTTTAATACATGAAGGTCAGCAACCTCCAGAACCCTGGTTGAAGCAACCTGGAACTGAGCCATGTACACATCCATTTCCCCGGAATTTGTAATCACAACATTAATAATCATGGTATATCATGTGACAAGGCACATGATAGTCTCTGATTACTATACGGCGTAGCTGTTAAGCTGTGAATTCAGGCTAGTACCAAGTAGCAAGGTCAATGTGATTGCATGTAACAAAAAATGAATGGACTAGATACATAGCTGGTATTAAGTGTCCTCATATATTTTTATAGCATATCCTTGTCCCAAGATACCATGTTCTTAACCTAAGATAGTACTCTAATGTAGTCTACCACCACTGAGCCCGTCCATATAAAATACATCTCTACCTAGGTATATAGATCATACAGACCACTCAGTGATGTGGACCATTCACCAGGAGATTACACTAGTCACATCTCTAGCTCAATAATCATGTAGTTAACTTGCTGTGATAATGCATCATGGTTAATTGTCCATGAAGAGAAACATTTTTGCTCAGTGATAACATGGACAATTACAAATCAAAGCAAGAGTTGTCAAGCAATTTGCCACATTTACGTAGAGAAAGGCCTTGGCTGAATACAGATATCTCCGCATATTGGACGGACCTCGGTACGCACACATCCATACGCTGAACGGAGAAACGCGCCGACAATTTTACCCTTTCGAGGTTCTAGTAATCGTTTAAAGGTGGACTCAAGTCCCTGCTCTGATAGGCGACGTACTCATGATTTCCCCAGTGCGGGGAAGGGAATGGTATAATGAATAATAGGATTTAATCCGGAGAGTAGCTAGAGCCGTCTTGAGAGCTCCTTTGGGACGAGTCTCGAGAACTCCTTTGGGAAGAGAAAGGGATATCCCGAGACAAATACAATACTAAGCATTCCATGCGGGAAACAAAGTAATATATAATCCCCCTGATATCCCGCCATCTGCATGAATAAACCAACATTGATATTACATCACTCATAAGTAAACTTCACATCTTAACACAATGTCACTTTTTAAGACTATAAAGACCCCAGTCCTCGAATATGAACAGCCCCTTGGACTGTAAGTGTACCCTGAAGTCAAACCTTTAGAGATCAGTGCTAATCGTTTGAGAACAGATTCATCAACAATGAGTTCGTGAAAGGGGTCGACGGCGATACTTTTGAAACTGTCAACCCCCATACTGAGAAGCCTATTGTTTCTGTGCATGAGGCTAAGGGCCGCGATATTGACATCGCAGTGGCTGCAGCCAGACGGGCGCTTGAAAATGAATGGGCAGTTGTGACTCCCTCGGATCGCGGACGTCTTCTCAGCATGCTTGCAGACCTCTTTGAGCGAGACTCTGACATACTTGCAGCAATTGAAGCGCTGGACAATGGTAAACCATTCACCATGGCCAAGGCCGATGTGGATGCAGGCCAAGCTTGCCTTCGGTATTACGCAGGCTGGGCCGATAAAATTCATGGGAAGGTCATTGACACCGACAATGAGACCGTGGTCTATACTCGCCACGAGCCTGTTGGTGTCTGCGGTCAGATCATCCCGTGGAACTTTCCCCTAGTGATGTGGGCATGGAAAGTTGGCCCTGCTGTTGCTGCCGGGAATGTTGTTGTCCTGAAGACAGCGGAGCTCACACCCCTCAGTGGGCTCTATGCAGCAAAACTTGTCAAAGAAGCGGGCTTCCCACCAGGGGTGGTCAATGTTGTGTCTGGATTCGGCCGTATTGCCGGTGCGGCAATCGCTTCGCATATGGATATTGACAAGGTTGCCTTCACTGGGTCCACCCTTGTTGGGCGCCATATTCTTCAAGCGGCCGCAACGAGCAATTTGAAGAAAGTCACACTCGAGCTTGGAGGGAAGAGCCCTAACATAGTGTTCAAAGATGCAGACATTGACAACGCCATCTCATGGGTCAACTTTGGCATCTATTACAATCAGGGCCAGGTCTGCGTAGCTGGTTCCCGTATTCTAGTCCAAGAAGGCATCTATGATAAATTTGTGGAGGCTTTCAGGAATCGAGCTGCTCAGAACAAAGTCGGCGACCCATTTGCCGAAGACACTTTCCAGGGCCCGCAGGTGTCGAAGCTCCAATTTGATCGCGTTTTGAATTATATCGAAGAAGGTAAGCGGGCCGGGGCAACCGTTGAGACTGGAGGTGCTCGTAAAGGCTCGCAGGGTTATTATATCCAGCCTACAATATTCAGCGGCGTCACCGACGACATGAAGATCGTCAAGGAAGAAATCTTCGGCCCGGTCTGTTCAATCCAGAAATTCACTACTGAGGACGAAGCTATTCGCATCGCCAACAACACAAACTACGGACTGGCCGCTGCTGTGCACACGAGCGATCTAAACACAGCACTCAGAGTATCTAATGCTATCAAAGCAGGGTAAGACGTGAATGTCTAATCCTCCTATTTAAAGATTATTGCTAACTCTAATCGTTTCTCTAAGCACTGTTTGGGTGAACAATTACCACATTGTCTCTCCTCATGCCCCATTCGGCGGCTTCAAGGAGTCGGGAATTGGGCGAGAACTAGGAGAGTACGCCTTGGACAATTACACGGAAATAAAAACCGTGCGGATCCGCATCGGAGGGGCGCTCTTTTGAGAAGCTACTGGAATCGGCCGGAAGAAGTCTCAACAGGGATGTTTGACAACGAATCATTCACGTAACGATAGTTGGCGTCAAAGCAAATAGTAGTATTATGTCATACTATATGAATTGAAGTCTTGATTCTACCGAGTTATCTGTTCTTGTTTTATCTGTATGCAGGGATTGTAGGGGTCATACAAGGACCAGGGCAAGTTGCCTAATGCCCTGTCCTTATCTCTCCTAGTTGTTATGACACGCTCCTTTTCTCTAGCCTCTCCCTTCAGCGAGGACAATGGAGAGGGACCGAAAGCCAGAAAATGCAGAAACCTAACAGCAGGTGATACAGAGAGCTCCTTGAATGCGTCCAGCCGGACAAGGCAAAGAGTTGCGTTGTTCCTTCTGGTGGGTGCCCAGGGGGGTGACTAAGCAGCTAGGGCTGCGCCTGCCTGCCGGCTGCAGACGCCCAGGATGAGATGGACTGGCCCCTTAGAAAAAGCGTTCTGTTGCTTCATATATATTAATGGTGCAAAGATCCAGTGAAGATGAATGAGTGCCAAGCATCGCCTTCGCCGAGACTCAGACAGCGGTCTAAAGGCCCTCAATTTGTGATCAACATTGGCTCTCTTGACAGCCACAGAGGCAAGGTAAAAGAAGAGGGGGAAAAAAAGGTCACAGAAGAGATATCTCGGCTTACAGGAACTCTAGCACCAACATTCGCATTCAATATACTCTCACAAGTCTATAGATCTCAAGTTGCTAACTACGTCGAACAACATAGCGCCAATACCTTCGGCTAACCGTCAGTAGTAGGCACTACCTGATAACCAGTAATTTTCCGGGCTCCCATTCACTCTGCAACATCTTAAAGGCCTGCCACAAGAACACCACGGTACCGCATCTTGCCCTCTTCCAGCGTTTGGAGAGACTGCTTCACGCCTTCAAGGGTCATGGGGAACGTCATCTTGACGGGTTTGATGTTATGGAATGCAGCAAACTCGAGCATATCACGATGCACCTGTCTCGAAGATACAACACCTCCCTGGACCCGCAGACCGTTGACCAGTAAGGGCATATAAGGTATCTTCAGATCGTTTGAGTCGACAGAAAGGGGCGAGATGACACCACCGGGAGCGATCACGTTGAGGTAGAATTGCCAGTCTGGCTGGCTGCTGGTTGTGACAATGAGGTTGTCGATGGGTTTCCCAATATTTAGTTTCGTCACGCCCTTGGTTGCATAGAATTCGCTGGCGCCCAATTTAATTGCCTCTTCTCTCTTGTTATCCGTGCTCGAGAAAACGACTACTTCACAACCCATCTTTGCAGCAAACTGGATGGCCAAGTGGCCCAGGCCACCAATGCCGACAATGCCCACGCGAGCGGTCGGGGGAACTTTGGCAACATGCAGGGCGTTGAACACTGTCGAACCACCACACATCAATGGCCCAGCATCTTCATTATCCAAAGTGGCTGGGATCTTGAATAGGAATGCCTCGCGCCACACTGCGTGCGATCCGAATGACCCCTGGTCGAGGTCAGCCATGCCGTACATCTTGCTCTCGGGACATAATGTTTCCCATCCAGTGAGGCACTGCTTGCAGCGACCACAGCAGTCATGCTCGTACCCCCAGCCCACGCGGTCGCCTTTCTTCAGATCTTTCGTATCGGGTCCGATGGCCTCTACCACACCGGTACCTTCGTGGCCGAGAGCCATATCGACGTGTTGGTAGTGCACGTCAGTATAGCAGACGCCCGAGTGGGTGATCCGAACGAGCACCTCGTCGCGCTTGAGATCGCCTCGGCGACTGACATCTTGTCGGATGGTTCCATTCTTGGAACCTTTGAAAACCGTAAACTCAATCGCCATGGTGTACGTATTCAGCGCGGGAAAACTAAATTCACTCTCTTGGATGATGAGTTATTATGAAAAGGATGCTGTGCTGGCTCCTGAAGAGCGCGCGCCTCGTCTCTTTATACCATGGGCGGCTGTCTGGGTACGTCAGCTTTCAATTTTGCCCGCCCTTTCTGGCAGTCCGGCGAGCCGGATAGGGCATTATTAATCGTGATAATTCAATGAAGGCAGACCTCCGGGAAGGGAGCTTTCAATCCCTTTTTTGATGCTCTTCTTGTGGGTCTTACTGTCGATAACGACCGGGCCCGGCGGACTATATACGGGTCATGGTAGGTTTTATTGCAGTTTTATTACGTCGTTACCCAATGCCACGGCTCGTAGTTCGGCCCACCCTAGAAAAAAGTTCCGGCCACCTAGAGATTTTGGCGCTGAATTTCCTAGCTAAGCTGGGCTTAGAGGTCAACTCACCCAGAGAATGTATACGGCGTAGGTGAGCCGAGTATTTTCCGTTCGGGCTGCTCTAGGTGGCGGGAACTATCATTTGTCACGCAGTTGACTGTAAAATCTTCATGCCATTACTAATTAATGATTTCCACTTGATTCCATGATTGACAGACGTGGTCCGGGACGGGAGTCCAAAAAGTCCCCCTATCAGAGTCCCATGATGTCACCTACTGCAACTATACTCTTACTTCGGTGCTGCTGGGATATGAGGCCCAGCCGGGACAGGCGCATGTCAAAGTTGTTTCTGTCTTAATGACATGGCAGAAGAGGACAATGAAGGCAGTAGAGGGAGAGTATAGGATTATCCTTTGAGATATGCTAGCTGGAAGCACATCTTCGACGGGAATCTACAGGTAGAAGGACCATCTTACCAACGCAGATACCAAGCCTTCGCAAAGGGACTGCTCGAAGTGAGCTTCATGCACTCTTCGCAACAACTCGAACGCCATTCTTGCTGCCTCGATGCACTCGGCATTATAGATGCTGGAGATTGTCCGATAGACCAGAGTCAGGGATGTCTACCCAAGTGGGCAATCTTATCTGACCTGAGAAGCATGCCAACTGTTCATTATGCGTCTGTTCTTTAAATATCTCCCAATACACTTTCGGTACCTCAGCGCTCTCGATAGTAGTTTTTCAGTTTGCCTCCACAACTGTTTCAACTTGTCGGCTTGGACTCGCGCGGTCTCGATGCACTGCTCGGGCCACGAAGCCATCACGGTGGAGCTGCATAGATTCTCGTACGTTTTGTCAGCTGGGATGAGCTAACGTTAGTTAACTAACTGTCGAATTCTGCTGGCTACTATCTAAGCTTCTCACTAGAAGCACCAAGCTATAGGTCGATGGCTAAGAGACGCTAAGCCTGAACAGGAATGAGCTAAGTCTCCGCCATCTCCACCGACTCCGGCGACTCCGGCGACCCGTTTTGGCACATTTTGCCTGTGATGCACAACACCTCATGCGTTCTGGAGAAATTGGAAACATTGTGGTTACCTAGGTAGACAGCCAGGACTAGAATTTTCTTCATCTGACCACTGATTAGAGTTTTTGACCCTTTCATTTCTCGAATCGATCCAATTGAACCATAGCCTTGTCTCGTAATAGCTGTTCCCCCCCCCCCCAAGGCTGTATCGTCTGAGATATGGTGCAAAGTCTCAAGGATGGGACAGCTCAGCAGGGGGTTTCGAGCAAGGCTCTGCCGGGGGTGGCAAGGGGCCCAGATATTCAACTCCACATTCAAGAAATTCATCAATGCAATCTGTCGTGTGTGGACACAGGTCCAGCACAGATATGCACACCATGTCCCAATCACTAGTAGAATACGAAGTATCAGTAATGGAAAGCAGTACTGGCATACTCTGCAGAACGTACAGAAACTGTGGGAGCAATGAAAATAGAGCAACAAGGCTACAGCACCTTTATTTGCCTCGAAGGGAAACTTTAAAATGAAGAGCCGTGCGTGTCCAGTGGCGGAGCGAAGTAATGTGACCTCTTAGGCGAACAGCGGAGCTGAGCTAAGTAAACTGAGCAAATGGAATATTGACCGAAAAACTGAGGTGCTCAATCTCGCAAGGTTAGAAGTAGGAATCAGGAACACCCCATTCCTTACATCCATACATCATGTACGGCAAAGAAGGATTCTAGAAACATCTGAAGTGAGCTCAGGCTATGTAAATTCTCTCATATGTCTGACACGTCATCATCAATTTCTGAGAGAAGTACGGTAGGGGTTAGCAATTGGTGTGAGAAGGGTGTAATTTAACAGGACAGTAAAAGACCATTTAATTGCTTCAGTAGATTAAGTGGGTTCTGCCTTTGTTCCTTGCGAGGTCTGCACTTGTGTTTGGCCAGCTATAGATCATACCCTGTACCCTAATGCGTGTGCTACAAGACCCAGAAAAAGCCCGTAATCACTTTCCAGAACACCTACTTGAGGTATGACTTAAGTACACGAGACTCAGGAAATGAATGGGCAAAGATATATGCAACGGATAAGATGTCCTTGTCCTTTCAGTTTCTTCCAGCTCCCTAGTCGTAGATAAGTCTGGAGCTCTTTTCAACATGTCAAGGATCTGAGTACTATTTGAATAGCAGAAATATGTTTGTCTTCCCACTGTATCTGATACTTACATCAAGCCGTGTGCAGGGTATGCAAAATACAGCAATTAAGAAATTGCAAATTAGTATGCTCTTGTAAGAGTATCTATTTCCATTGGACAATCTAGTTTGAGGATTAATGGCTTTCTCCTGGATGCAGAGATGAGAGGGGCATGCCTATATTTTGAGGCTATTCAGTCAAGCAGCTTTACGCTATGAAGCATGTTCCACCTCACAGTGTTTGGGACATATCCAGCAACAGGGGAAAGAGAAGGGCTGCAAAGAAGCTTTGCTCATGAGATGATGAACATACCAGAGATTGTAATCAATGCCAGGACTCTCAGCATACCTTGCATCATATGACTACAGAATACCAGCAAAACAAGGTGGAAACCTCTATCACAACAACCCATGACTCGCCAACAAAACTGTCACCAAAACAACAGCCGACTATGCAGTAGTCCTGGCCCTGATCGCAAGCCATGAGAAGGTTATCCCATTTACCGCAGCTCACGCCGACAAGACATTCTACAAGAATCTCTTCATTATAATGGGCAAGGTAGATCCCATCACACCAAGCAGCCCGATCCGCACGTGGTCGACGTCTTCCGCCCCGCTTCCATCTTAAACGCAGACGATGGCATGATGCATTTGACCTTCCTTCTGCTCGCTGTTGCGTCCGCGCTCCCTGACCCCCTTGCATGTCTAATCAGCGCCACAGCCGGGCCTCAAGGGGGGACACGTGGAGTAATCTTCGGGAGATCGGCAGGCCAGAAAATGTCCCAGCATCTCAGGAACAGGTCATGAGACGAGAGCGGAGACTATTTGGATATTGGGCATCGAGCCCATAAAACCGAGGACGACCCAAGACTAGTCATCATCAGGGGTTTGCTGAACGAGTTAGATGTCACCCCAGCTAACTGAATTGCTAATGCGGATTGCAATTGAACCTGACCGGGCCACGGGGTCGCACGAGTATTTCCGGAGCAGAGGTTTGAGTGCGAAAGCGGATTTTTACTTTGGGCTTTCTGGTTCATGCTTTGTATGCATCCTGGGTATCCCTTGTCTCTCTGGACTAAGAAGAAAGAGAGGCGACTAGGCGACTCGATGAACACGCGACTCACACATATTATAGCCGATTCGATCCCGACATGATCACCCCGGAAAATCTCTCTATGAGAATATTTGGTCTCATGGCTCATTGGCGCGAGGCAATGGGGCAGGAGATTAAAGTACTCTGCCCACTTCACATCCACCACACTGGCCCGAGGCGAGTGGCGTGCACAGAGAAGTGGTAGCGACTAGAATAGATTCTGCTGGTAGCCTTTGTTGCTAGAAAAATAGCCTGGCTACTTAGGGCAACTATTAGTGTCTCACGACTATGTACAGAGAGCGCTGGCCGTAGATCACGCAGCATTCATAATAATTTCAGATCTACAGACTGCGCCAGGAAAGGAGAGCGAAGAAAGGCTTGTATACGAGAGCGATAGCGTGCTATGGTAGCAGTAACCATGCAGTGGTCATACCATAAGTGTGCTGGAACGGGATCCGTCGCCAATGACCACTCTCCGTGAGCCGAGAGGAGGGGAGCCCCTGGTTCCACATCCATTCCTTATTCACTGATAAACAGAAAAGTGGGCCCTGGAGTGTGAGATGTGGAGTCTACAATTAATGACAAGCCGGTGCCGGGGACCGACCGATGCTTTACAAGGAGACTGCAAGGAGGGCCTTGGCGCCCCCCGACCAGCTCAACGATAACGAAGGAGTCCCCGCGGCTGCAGCTGTGTCGCATCGAAATCTCTCTCTATCCCTCTCTCTCTTCTCAACATCAGACACTGGACACTGGACACTCTTTCTGCCTGCTCTTACTCCTCCTTACTAGTACCTGCAAGGGCTATCCTCAATGCCTGACGTCTCTAAACACGAGGCAATCCTCGACGGCCTCGAGAGAGGCACCTACCACACCCTGGGCTTAGTCGTTGGGGCTCAAAAGGTTACTACTATAGGCGAGAACATCGCGAAAAAAGGTAAGCAAAAAAGAAGAAGAAAAACAAGCAAATAAGTCCACAGCACGGACGGGGATCCTGCCGTATCCATAAGTGGATACTATACTATTTATTTAGTTACTGCTACTAATAGGAATCCGTGACTTCGATTAAACAGAAACCCACGCTCCCCCAACTCTCCTGGGACCTCCCGATCTCCCTCGTCAGAGTATCTACACAGTCATCGCGCTTGACCTGGATGCACCATTCGTCTTCTTCAATCTTCTCAGCCCGGTCGCGCACTGGATCCAAACGGGCCTCAAAATCAAGCAGCCAACAACAACAGAGGGGGAAGCGCCTGAGCTTCAAAGTGACGAGGCTCCGATCGCACCCTGGGCTGCTTGTAATCCACCGCCTGGTGCCGCGGCGCATCGTTATGTGTTTTATCTCTACGAACAGAAGCCTGATTCCCCCGGCGCGTTGAGTGTGAAACCGTTGAGCTTTACGCAGCGTATTAGGTTTAATCATGATGCGATTGCGAAGCAGTTGGGACTGGGGAAGCTTGTCGCGGTGAATTATTTTCTTTCTAACTAGTCGGTTGGCGGTCAACGGCGGGTTCTTGAGTTTGATGATGATTTTAATGGTTGAGCCTACTCTATGCGGTTTGGACCTCGCCGTATTGATTGCGCCTCTCTATCTGCCTTTTCTTGTTTTTTTTTTTTTTTTCCTTCTTTCCTCTCCCTCCCCTTTCTCTTTCTTGGCCTGGATATAATATTGCCCTTTCCAGCTTGTATCGCTTTTTTGTTACTCCGATGTCAATACTCAGCCAGATTAATTGGCTCAATTTTTCCAGATAATAGTATTATAATTAGTGAGCAGCATATTTACTAGCCGCCCTCAGTCTGTGCCCCCAAAACCACAACACCAAAGACCCCGAGTACCCGATCCCGATCGTGGAAAATGCAAGAATGCTATTCCCCCAACCTTCTCCAAGAGCGCGGTACATATAGTCTGCAAACAAGGGAAATCCGAAGCCTGTTGCACTTCGCGCCACCGCTGTGGCTCCAACTGCTGACGCCGCATATAACTGGTAAGTGTCAATTGTGTAGGTTTGGAGAGTAGTAAAGGTCATGTTGGCACCGATCCCAAACAATGCGGCACCGATGTTGGGCACAATCCAATGAGTGTGTGCCTCCGCAGACCAGCCATACATGAAGATTCCACCGGAGATCCAGAAAGTGGATATCCAGAGAATGGGAACTCGGAACTCTGGACGGCCCTGTCCGTCTGGAGCGCGGCTTTTGAGTCTCTTATAAAGCCAGTCAATAAGATGTCCTGCCACCTGCGCGCCAACGGTCAGGCCAATCAGGAGTGATATGTAATTCAGACCACCGATGCCGGTCGACTCGTGGTATATTTCCGTCCAGACAGTAGGGAATGTAGCGAGGAGTAGATAGATGATGCCATAGATGAGCGACATGTACAGAGCGAGGAACTGAACAATGGGCTGCGTCCCCAGGAAAAGGAACACACGAACAAGCGCACGTCTCATCACGAGCTTGAGGCTCCCTCTGTCTCGTCTTTCATATTCAGTCCTCAACTCCTGATTTCCAGTCTCTTTACGCAGCTTCTCAGCCTTCAAATACAGAAGCCGCGGTGCGTAGGTTTCGGCTAGTGTGAAGTAAATCAGAACTTGAACGGTCACTCCAAAGATTGTGACAGCCCAGAAGCTCCATCGCCAGGTTGTTTTCTCAGAGATCCAGGCGCCAATGATCGGGCCCAGGGACGGGCCCAAGACCGGCGCCAATGTGTATAGGGCTACCGCCATGCCACGCTCTTCTGCGGTCCAGAGATCTGAGAGAACACCACCACCAATGGTCTGAGGTGCGCAGGCTCCGAGGCCCGAAAGGAAGCGGAACGCCAGCATCTCACTGACGTTGTGCGCAAATCCGCATACCAGTGTGAAAATCAGAAACCACTAGAGTAGTAAAAGTCGAGAAGTCAGCACACGCCACGCGCACATCAAGGGCGGTTGAGCAAATAGGCACTACGCACGATGTTGGAGAGTTGAAGAATTATAACGCGCCCATACACCTCGGACAACGGCGCCAGAAAGAGCGGACCGATGACGAATGCCAGCAAGAAGATGGAGAAAATCAATTCCGACTCGATGGTTGTATGCACATTGAGATCGTGGTCAATGGCCGGTTCTGCTGGCGCAACCATGGACGAGGAAATGGGCGTCATGAAAGTGATGAGGGATACAAGTCCCGTCGCCAGCCATCTCCTCTTAAAAGACCAGTTCTTGGGATTGGCAGGATCATCCGGTCCATCCCACGTCACCTATATCGACGACAATTGTCAGTACTACGCGTTCACCATGATAGTCGGCCAGTCGGCCAAGTGAGTTAGCAAGCAACCTCATCACTCGACGTACCAGATTGGGATCTTTGTCGTCGGCTTCTTCCTTTCCCTCGTCGTCCTTTTCTTTCCCCTTTTCTAATTCTCCGGGAGAGGTTTCTTCTTCTCGATGGGGCCCCGTGGAAGATTCAGGCGTCTCGTCCTCCTCCTTGTTTGCAGACGCGCTCGAGCTCGGCGTAACACGACGCTCGATGCCGGGAAGCTCGTCCTCTTTTCCACGCCTTGATGAGTCGCTCATGGTCGTCGATGAGCTACCCAACTGTTCTCTGGAATTTGACAGGCAAATGGGGAAATGATAGCAGCGTATATGAACATGGCTTTTGGTATTTTGTATGTCACTCCACTTCTTTCCAAATTTTCGCGTTGTCATGATCCCCTGGGTCACTGGCTTCCGTTACCGGTTACTGATGCGGCCGGAGATTCGCCAACCAGCAGCGACGATCTGCCGTTAACGGGCCGCTTTGCCTGTGTCTCTTTCCCGGTCCCGCAGCTCGGCAGAAAGTGCCGACAGGATCGATCTACGCTAACTACCTACTGGTAACTAACGGACATATAACGGAGAATTATGAAATTTAAGGGGGAAATGAGTCAGGGGAAGAATCAATATATTGCCAGCTAACGGTGCCGACTAATTAATCCGTAGATGCATGTGATCTCAGGATTCCTGCCTACAAAGTCTATTTGGGGGGGGATTCAAGGGCTTATTTTATCGCAGTCTAATTCAACAAACTGTCAGAGACCTAGCATGCTGACCATGCTACTATGGGTCAGCACCCCTTATAAACCTAACCCCGAGCACATGTCCCTGACACTGTGTCCGCCCGCGTTACTCTTCCGGTTAGCTTTCCTCAGTTGACTTAGACTCACCTGTATACCACGGAGTATACTACTATGGCTAACCAGATGGCAACGAAGGTGATGGAGGCAAGGCTGACAAGGTACGTGTACCGAGTGATTGGTCAGTACGTGTTGAGTATGGAAGTAAACTAAGTGCCAAGTAACTTAAAGTCCTTTAATTCCCTGTCAGAGCCTCGCTCTGAGCAACCTACCAAGCTGCATCTGTCCCCAGATTGCAAGGAACTCTTCCTAGAAACACCTTGCATCTTAGGACAAGCAACTGAGCTGAGTTCCTATGGCAGATAACAACTATCATGATAATGCCCACATTGTGTGCTGGAGCACATTTGCTCCGGAGATGATGCATGGCATTCTCAGGAATGCGGATCTCAAGGTGAGTTGAGCCGTTTTTAGGCATCTGGGATGAGAAATATATGCCAAGAGTGCTAACCTATTGGTCATTCCTGTTGCGATCTGGTTATGCAGTGCAGACCAGCTCCCTAGAAAACAGAGACCAGGATGGAAAACGCCTGAGACTGAGTCGGATTGTCAAACACGCCTTATCCTTGAAACACACAGGAAACAGATGTGAAAGTTAAAGCCTAGAATAGTACGGCTACCGATACATCAACGCTCTTTCAGAAGATGAATGTCTGAAGCAGGAAAGCTAGGTACTTATTAAAGAATAGGATGATTCTATCTGTAGGTTAGTCGGCGTTGAACTCGCTCAGTTACTTAACTAGGAATATTCGAATCGGACGGAACGAGAGATTTATAGAAAGGCGTTGAAAAGGTCCGAACCATGCTTTCCACAAAATTTATGGGAATGATGATATCATCTTGACCAGGAGCTTTTCTTCCTTCATCCGACTATCCTCATCGTAGCTCTGCTTGAGTGGAGAGCGCTTTCTTTTCAAGTTTTGCTCTGCTGGAACAAGAAGATTTCTCGAAGGGGGCAGGAGGATGGAGCGTTCAAAGTCAATCAGCATCAGGCGCCCGTTCTCTGCATTCCAGCAGAGATTGTCCGGTCGGAAGTCCCTATGGAGCACCCCGGCTTGATGGACCAAGCCCACGGACTCAGTCAGCTTCTCTTGCAACTGCCGTTCGTCCCTCTGGTCCCTGGCCCTGGCCCTGTCCCAACCATCGCCGGCACCACACGACTTGCCCGCCCAAGAGAGAAGCAGCATGCATGTAATGCGGACTCCAATATCATAAAAGTATGGACGATCCAGATGGAGAACTCCAATGCAAACAGGTATATGAATTCCCTGCAGCATGCTGAGGCAGTCATACACACTTGCCTCATGCTCAATGTCCGGGACAAAGCCTGGAACTGTTCCCTTGGCAATGACGGTGTAGCCGTGGGAAGCCAAGGTCACCTTGAATGCGGCGCCTCGAGCACCTTGCTGTCCTAATGGTTCACAGTCCGCATCCATGGTTCGCAGGAGCTGCGCCTGAAGTAAAGTCAAGAACATTTTTTGATCTAAGGCATGATAGCCTGCATCATGGCCCTGTTGTTGATGGAGCGCCACATTCGGGCATTGATTATCCAGCTTTCCTCTCTCAACCAACCCTCGCAAGCAGCGCTGAGTGCAATAGGGTCGGGACCTATTCCCTCGCGGGGGTGGCCCAGTAGAAAGGTGAGACGGACCAGATAGCGACTGGGGGTTCCTATTGCGGCCATGACCCTCTGGTCGTCTCTGTTGCTGGAGTGGAGAGTCTGGGGTTCTCCCATCATCTGAGGATTCGGAAGGACTTCGGTTCCGCCTGATCTCTGAGGGAGAGGTCTGACGGACCCTCCGGCGGCGGAGAAGGTATGGAGACCGGTCTACGCCTCGATATGCCCGTGGGCGCCATGGGGATGAGCTTGTTGCCAGCTTTCGTTCTGTCTCGGGGATCTCCCGCAGGATCATCTCCCAGTCCACTGTCCATGTTTCCAGGTCCAGGCCTGCACCCCATCGCTCATCCTGGCCGGCTCTCCCATGCTGTGATTCAAGCACCAACAAACAGAAAGCCAGGACCTGGCTGACTGCAGTACAGTGGAGTAGATTTGTCGGATGTGCCCTGGTCTCTTCCTCCGGCTCAGCCATGTGGAAGTATAACTCACCCGGGCTGTTCCAGTCAATCTTCAGAAAGATATAGGCTTGGCCGGTGGTAATATAGCTATACTCCAGACCAGCCTCGATCATGTAATCAAAGGTTTGGACTATAATTGCACCCACCAACCGATCTGAGTTGTACTGAAAAACTGCTATTTCATCATCCTTGTGCGGCCTGTCCACTCGATTGACAACCTCTTTATAGATATCCATTTCCCGCAAGCTTGCGCGCAGATTCTCTAGTGTCACCTTATGTGGCGCCTTATATTCCACAATGAATGCCAATGAACGGTTGCTGCCTGATTGCTGGCTGCCAATATAGACGCAGATTTGATCAGCTCGAAGACGGCTCGAGATTGGATGCGGCAGGGGGGGTGTTGATGGTGGTTGGTTTGGTCTTCGGCGCCGCTCGCCTGGCTCTGTGGGTGCATTTCTTAGAACATTGAGATGATTATCAAACTTGATGCCATCACCAAGATGAAACCCTTCCCCTGGTCCTTCCAGGGATCGAAGATGGTCAATAATCACTGTTATAGGCATCTCCACTGAGTTGTGTTGGTGATTTTCGAGGTCCCTTTCACTCCCCAAGGGTAATGAAGCGACTCTCCTTCCAAGTTCCTGTAGGAACCCAATGCTCTCGAAACCACGTAAGGACCCTGGACCAAAGCTGTGAAGCAAGCCTAGGATCCGCCTTTGCTCTTCCAAAAAGCCCTCCCATGGTAGGAGACGAGTGGGACATCTCTTGCCTCCTGGATTTGTCACACTTCCCTTTGTTGTTAAAGACTTATCGGTCTGTATCACAGTGGCCTTGAAAAGATACTCATGGCAGGCTGCAATATATTCAGATAAGGTTGTACTCCGCGCAAGGTGTGCCAGGTCTTCATTTTCGCGTGCCTGCTGCTCTGCCGCCCGTCGAGCCTGTTCCTCTTTGCGTGCCTGCCGCTCTGCCGCCCGTCGAGCCCGTTCCTCTTTGCGTGCGTGCTGCTCTGCCGCCAGTCGCGCACGTCGTTCCTCCAAAAATAGTGCTTTGTAGTCGGGTGATTCGGCCATGCTGAGATTCTCCACAGACGGGTATAGCCAAGCGCTCCGGCACTAAGTGAAAACCGCCTCCGTGACTATTGATAAACACGCCAATTGTGTTGGAATCACTCGTGGGTTGTTCTCCTAACGGACCGAGGTCGGTGCTGGCTGCCTATCTAGGTTGGTGTCTACTAAGAAGGGCGGTCGGTGATGGCAGAAACGACCTGCTATCCAACAACGCCCCACACATGAGCTAGGCTGGCACCAAATTCTAGTTTACGTAGTAAAAATAACCACTTTTCTATTTACGAACACTTGTAGGTTAAACGCACGTGCCGCGGCCCACAATAGAATTAGAGTGTCACTCGGGGCGGGTTGGTGCGGGTTTTTTTATTCTTCACCCCGCCCGCTGCGGGTTCGGGTTGGCTTTTAAAAATCCGCACCGAAACCCTAACCCGCCGCGGGTTTTGCAGGTTAACTTACAAAGCCCTCAAAATAGGGTTGATTACCCATTTAGGTAATAATGTATACAGATCATTACCAAAATGTAAAACAAGGGCTATTATTGAAAATAATCTAACCATTTTAGGACACTTCCTAACTATGTGGAAGTCATGATGACAATTGGGGATTTGTGCTGCAGGTGGAAAAAAAAAACCTGCACTACTGCAGGTTGAAGGAGTAGCAACCTGAACCTGCTTTGCCGCAGGTTCAGTGTGGGTTCAACGCGGGTTTTGTGGGTTGCCGGTGACAACTCTACCAGCGGCCTTCTATTGGCATTAAATGCTAGCCACCCTGGGATCTGCCGCCCTGCACTGCCCGGTAAATAGCAGGAGCGTCGATTTAGACCTAGCTACGGTCCAAGTTGTATACACTTGAATTATTATCAACCAGCCGTAGCTAAAATAGGATCTGAAATATGCAACTTCCGTCCATAGTAGTCTCGTCCCTCTCAGCTCGCCGGAGTAGTTGGTGATACATGCCTGTACTCCATGCTGAATCCAAGCTCCATGGGCTTACCCGAAGTAAGTAGGCGAAGAAGTCCACGCTTCTCCAAGTCCCGGCAGAATTCTTGTTTCGAAGATAAATGCTCACCCGAGCAGTCCTGATCCACGTCACAATAGTCGTCATCATTGGTTACCTCGCCCTTGCTCTGCCGTCGCGCCCCGAGGCTGTACCACAACTGGAATATTCTGTCTATAGCCGTGCGCCATCCGGGGGTGGAGGTTGCTTCGTGGTTCGGTGCTTCGCTGATTGGTTCCTTTAGCAACGTCTCTGTGTGTGAGGCCAATTCCGCAAGCGTGCGATATTGGTTGTGCCAGCACTTATCAATGATATCATCAATCAGCGGATCACCATCGAGCTTCGGAAATTTCATGTCCTGGAGTAAGTCCATGACCTTAGGTCCATGCTCGTAAGGATCGTCGGCAAGACATTGATCATCATAAACCTCAAAACCGTAGTTGATCAAGTAGTACAACGAACCGAGGACGAACTGCTCTGTTCGAGGACCTAGGAAGCCGGCAGTGCCTGGCGTTCCTTGGTCTGCTTCGTTGTTATTGAGTAGTCTTCCGTATGGGCAAGGGCAAGTTTCGAAATCTGTTCCGAATTCGGCCGTGCAATCAAAATCCGATAGTTTCAGTCGGTTACGATCAAGTAGGATATTTTCAGGTCGCAGGTCACCACGAGCGAGGTTAAGCGATCCCAGAAAAGCAACACCTTGAGCGAGATCGTTCATCCCTAAGTATATAAGAGGTAAGTTCCTTATAAGCAGTTGATAAGTGTCTACTAACATGACTTTCGTAGTGGCAAGGGCTCCAACATTTCCACTTTAGTAACCACACGAGTTTCGTGGTCCCGAGTGAGATTGAACTGTTTCCTATAAGCAAGAGATATATCTTGTAACGCAGTCAGTAGACATACTAAAGGCATACCAATAGGGGTCGCACCTCTCATATACTCAAGAAAAATTCCATCTGTTGTATAGAGGAAACACTGTACTAGAGAGGGGCAGGGCGGATGCTGGGATAGAATCTCATAGATCTTGAGTTCTTTGCGAAATTTCTCTTTCTCTTCCTCACCGGACTTAGGAACCTTGATCACAATAAGAGGATGGACCTCATAGACGAAGGAGATGCCTCCTCCCCAGACCCAGTGTACACCAGGAAATTGGCGCTGAATATCTATAACAAGACAATCTGTCTTGTCTGCTAACGTAGGAGAAAAGGAAGAGGAAAGAGGACAGAGGACAGAGGACAGGGGCGTCGTGATCACGTGCTCACATGTATTCTGTTGGTGTTTTCCGCTCATCGCAGGCAATACGATTCCGACCGACTCACAGACATCTTCGTCCTCTTCCTCAGCCAGCTGCTTCTTGTAGGAATCAACCAACTTATTTTGTCTCTCTCGTCCTGGCTCTCTTAATCGCTTCTGCCCAAGGCTCTATTTCCTCGTTTTGTCAAGAAGTATCTACCTAGTGAAGGCGGGACGGGCGGGAGCTTGAAGGTGGTCTATAAGCAGATAGATGGATACAGGGAGAACCTGAGAAACACAAACACGGCCTGGTAGGTAGGAGAAAGGGATAATCTATCCAAAACCAGCCCCAGTAGAGATGAGTATGTGCGTCCGTTGTGTGTGGTGTCTAGTGTGTATAACAATCTAATATCAACATGCCCGCGATCCCTACCAAACCTATCCTCCATGAGAACTCACTGGATCCACCACTAGGTAGCCAGCTATGTTGAGAAATAAGTCAGGCTAAGCGCAGCTGCAGTTGTCATTTTATAATAATACGGTCAAAAGCAGAAGACATCTCTTTATTCAATTTGCAGCTCTCAGCTAAATTCACAGTAAATACAAGAAATCTCATTTGTGCCGAGACCGGATGGATCAAAAAAGGACTGACTCTGATATAGACGATAAGTCCTCTGTCGGGATCACAGATATTATTCCCTTACTGGTACGGTGTCATCAAGTCGAATCCTTCTGCCACTTCCCATTGACCCTCACATAAACACCATTGGCAATACAGTCGGGGCATGGGTCTCTTTTGGTTGTCTGGCCGAAGTAGCCTGTTGCCTTAATTATACCACCACCGCCGCACCCATCGTGTGGCAGGACGATTCCAGGGGATTCAACCGTATGCCGACAGAGATGGACAGTCTTGTCAAGCATTTGCTTGCACAGGGTTTTCTTAAGAGTTCGTACATGTCAGTATCAGCAGCTGAAAGGCTGTCAGGCGATGCTCAACTCACTAGAGGTTTACACACAATATCAATGTTGGAGTGGTGTTAAGTGACTATTTATTTTGAAAGGCTCATGCTAGGAGTGAAATCTGTAGAGGGATGAAAGGATGCTGGAGGGTAAAAGGAAGTATTTATATTCGAAATGTTCGGCAAGACTGAAATAAAACCTACAAGACTAGGACATTCGTGCTCATTAGGATGACCTGGGCGAATACGGTATCACGGAGGAGGCACCGCAGACGCACTCACTCTGAGTTGGAGTTGGTGGACTTGGCAAGCATGCTTTGCGGCAGCCTCTGCGCATGACGCAGAGGGGTAGACGCAGCCAGCGCACATACAGGCCCTTCACTGGGTGCCTTGAATCAGAAGGCATATCAGTATCCAACGCCAGATAGGCATAGAACGTATACAGCCGCTAGCGCAAGTACTACAGCAGCAGGTCGACGATTGCATATCATGGGAGGGGCTCGACGGCGACGAGAACCAGCTCCGGAGCCCGGGCCGGAGTGGGGGGACACTCGACTGGCGCATAATCTCGTCGACTTGATGCACGATGGAGAGGTGCTGATAGCTCGGGGATCGGATAACGCGACGAGGAAGGGGTTGATCATGCCCGAGCCGCATCCTCAGCTTAGAAGGGTCCTCTATCATTCGGTGGCGTGGTCATCCTACTGACGTGGCCCACGGCTTGCAGCTTTGCATGCGAGTCTGAGCGCAACATGGGCCTGGCCGAGGAGTAACTGTGTTGAATTAGATTACCGTGTTCGGTCCCTGCAGATCTACGATTGCCTGATATTAGCTTAAGGCTGATAACGCAAACTCCAAAGCCCCCGAATTCCCCCAAAGAGCTTCATAGGCAGGAATCCTGAGACAGAATACACATGCATATATGGATTAATGATCTGTACTGTTAGCAGATATTGATCCTTCCTCTGATTCATTTCCCTAAATTTCATACGGTAGCATGTCACTTGTGTTATGCCCTGGGCTTCCTTGTACCTGTGTATTGTGAGAAGTATTGGTGAATAGAGAGTGATCCCAAGTTACATTTCAAGTAACAGTAGAGGTAGAGCGAGTGAGTATAAAGCACTAATATCAACCCGATACATAATAGTGGATGAGCATCCTTATATATCTGTCTCTAATATTAGGTATGATGGCCCTTCAGGGTGTACCTGTATACCCTGTACCGACATGCTAGTCAGTGACTTCACCCTGGAGAAGAACGGATTCCAGCTGCTCCCTATCTCCTCCAATGTGACCGACTCTTCCGATTTGGAGGCGGTTAAGAACGAGTAATTTCCCGAAATCCCTGCGACGATCAAGAAACAGTAAATCCCAGCTCCTTCAGGTTCAAAATTAATATGAGGCGTTTAGCTGAAATAGCTTTGGCGCTTCGGAAGCCCACGTTATGCTGCCCAAGATCCGCAACATGCCGACGGAGAAGAGCGGCTTCGCCAGGGGATGGAATCGCAGTAACGGAGCAGTTCGTCGATTCTACATCGATGTCACCGCCGATGGCATAGTAGATCATTTCCCCGCTGAACGGGAAGCCTTCAGATGAGCACTGTCAACTTGTCCTGAAACACGGGGAGGGTCTAACCCCGATATTTGGGTCTGACTACCTGCAATCAATATCCGGTCGATGGAAACTCCTGAATGCATGAAGCTAATCCCCACAATGGGACGAGATCCGCTGGCCGTCTGTGGCAGGATTCCGGAGGGAGATCTCGTTAGCTTCCAAACGTGCCGTACCGGGGAAGGACCTTGAAGCAAGGGCGATACCTGATCAAGGCGGGCGAGAGAAATCATGATTGGTACTTTGCCTCTAGACAGCGAACGGACGAGCCTCTTGCTTTTCACCCAGTACTCTGATTATCCTAACCCTAGTCCTGCTGATCGCGTCGCTCATGCGAGTGTCAGTCTTGTGTGGTTGCTGGGATTGGTTAGGGTTCGAGGTCCGGAAATGACGTATGTACCGAGCGATGGCTTCATCGAAAATTGCTACGCTATTTTAAGATCTTCCTGGTTACCTCGCAGTAGCAAGCCAAGAACTAGTAACTGAATTGTCAAATACTATCTGGTACAGCGGGCGATACCCGCGAATTCGCAATAAGTAACATTATCACGAATGGACCTCGCCGCCGCACAAAACTTCCTACAGAATCTTGTAATACGTGCTGCCTAGATGGAAACCCTATGTACTTTCACCCGCTAATAACCTTGGGACCGCGGACAACTCGCAGCACTCCAACCCACCCGGCTTTTTGCGACATATTCGACCGACGCCGGTCAATAATCGCTCGAGTTGGCTTGCTTAGAGCATGCGGAAACAATCAGCGACCCTGTAGAAGATCCCCTCTTTGAGCTATAGTCCGCTGACACTGCGCCAAAATAGCGGCCTGCCTACTGACCTCAGCCAAGCTGCTCACGACCTTCCGGTTCCCACCCACAAACCCATACAGCGCGTAAGGAATCCCAACCTCTTGACAGAACTGCAGTACCAGCTTCTGCGTCCGCCGTAAGTTGTGTCGCGGGACCCTGGGGAACAAATGGTGGATTACCTGGAACTGAAGACCACCGTGGTAAAAATCTAGCCACTCCGGACAGTCTATGTCCATGGTTGTCCGCAGCATCTTTTGGGGAAACGACTCCGTTGGTCCAAGGTCGGCTGTCGACATGGCAAAGTGCGATACCGTGAACTGCACATGCAGCGGCATGGTGACCATGTGGCTGATCATGACAAAAGCGAATCGAGCCCCCGCGGTCGGGATGGAGCGGTAGACAAGGAGATAACCATACCAGTACCAGAATATAACGTTGCCCACTATCTCAAAGTAGCGATGCCACCACGCAGCTCCCTTCCGAGGACCTTGGCCTTGGATTAGAAAGATCCATGATTGCACGTACAAGTTGAAGCGCCCGAACATTAAAACCGGATAGTAGAGGTAGGCCTGATATGGAACCAGGCGCTTGCCTACGTCATTGTAAGGCATAAGTCGCTCATGGTAGGTAGAGAAAAGACCTTCGAGGAAACGGTGATTCACAGCGAAGAACGGCAGATGCTGGTTATCAGGGTCATGCTCCGGTGCGTTCGTAACAATATGATGTACATTGTGTGTACGCTTCCACCAACCCAGCGAAAGGCCCCCAATCGGAGCAGCGACAATCATGCCAATCAAACTATCAATCGTCACGTTATGTGTAATACCCATGTGGCCAGCATCATGAGCAATAAAAACCAGCTGTGACCAGAAGAAGCCCATACAGACAGCGCTGGTGCAGTACCATCCAGCGCGGAGGAAAAGCAACATGAGACAAAAGAGCGAGGAGCAACGCAGAAATTCCCAGAGATAGGCAATGTAATTGCAGTTGTATAGTCCCTCGGCCTGGATTTGGGCATGGAGTTCCCGGTACTTCTGGGTAATATTATACTGCGTGTTTTGGTCCACAGAAGGATACTTGTCCGTGGTCAACTCTATCTCGTCTGCAGTCAACCGGTCAAGAAGAGCCAATCCACTTGGACCATCAGGACCCGGAGTTGGGTCCTGAAATGATGCTTCCTCCCCATTGACCTGGCTGTACGGTCGACATTGCTCTCTTTGGATAGGAGGGACAAGGTTCTCCCAGCGCCCTTCAATCCTACCGATTTGATACCGGAACATCTCCCTGCAAGTCTCTTCTGAATGGAGCCTACATGGCCGATAACAGTCAGCACACCGGAAGGGACTCAAAAAATTCCAACGGGCTATTATTATCCTCACACGGTGACCTCATCTGTTGCATCTTTCCCTACCATATGTTGAATAGGCTTATGTCCACCGGGATGGTACGGTATCCACGCGTCGACTTCGAGGACCTTCTGATCCACGATGATGATTGAATGGCCATTGGCGATCAGGTCCTCAATTTGTTTCGCTGATAGAACTTGGTCTTGGTCCGAGTCGATTCCTGCGTTCGTAGGCTTCATTATGGGGTCAGTTGTGGCTGGATGGCTGGCGGATATGTCTGTAGCTCCGAGCGATTTCTGTGGCTGGAATCCAGTCTAGATGCATTCCTGATAGCATTGCGTGAGACAGAGATATCAGAACATGATTGGGACAGCGTGGAATTTACTGTGAATCCAAGGTATCCATCAGCTGATATCGGCTGTACGGAAACGAGTGGGCATCCGTCGATCAACTGAATAGAACAGCGTTGCCTAGCTATCTCCGAGCATCGTTTCGTTGGTGATGGTGCGGGAGTGCGGAACGCGCAGGACAACGGCGGAGGTCAACAAATAAACTGCCAATCAAGCTGCACTAAACCTGTGGACAACGCGGAATGACAGGAAGAAGCAATTAATCATCCAGCAATGACCCTAATCTAGGCCTAGTCTTTACCTACTTATCGAGGTCACAGATGTACTGTACCCTCCACGATCACTTATTTTGCCAGTAAGTGTTATTATCTCGTTCGGCCCATGGCCAATGGCTGTCTCTTCAGATCTAGTTGAATCAACGTCGTCGGACAAGGACATGCTTCTCACACCTCCAGGAGACGCCGAGAACCGAAGGAATAATAGCATGGGTGTAAGAAATTCCAGGTTTCTAAGGCCCTCGCTATCATCAGCGGACATGTATGCAAATGCAATCATTAAGTATATGACAAGAAAATGGCCATAACTATCATAGGCAAACCCATTTTTTCTCTGCCTCCTTCTGCCCTACGCGCACAGCTGTCTGACTCAAAGTCTCTTTCAAGACGTCCTTCGACACTTTTGGGAAACTGTATCCTCGTTAGCATAGAATGTAGAAACTGGAGGGAAATTCATCAAAGAACGTCACTTCCATACCGCTTCTTCAAGATCTCAATCAAACCCGCCTTAGTGAGATCGCTGCCCTGAACAGCCAGCTTGAACTCAGCCAGCTGGTCTGGCGGAAATGGTCGTTTTGTCTTTCCACTCGTCTGAGCCGTTAAGAGTTTTGCATCCGATGAACTGTTAGAAGTGGCAGGGGCTTGGGAATTGTGAACAGATGAAGTGACAGCAAAGGCATGGAGCGTCGAACGCCCGGACAGGGCTGACTGTATCGATCCCTTCGCTGGCGTTGGGTCTGCCTTGGGCTTCTGCCAGTATTCGGAGGAAAATGGGTCAATGGGAAAAGTAACTGAGTCCGAGACCGTCTCGATCCTGTATGGCTCAATCTCAGGGTGCGGACCGTAATCTTGCCAGCAAAGGCCAGTACAAATAGGCTCCAATTCTCCCACAACGGGGCGCTTCTTGCCTTCTTTAAGCTGGTCCTCTTCGTCATCTAAGAAGCCGTCCATGTCATCGTCCCCGTCTTCGCTCATGTCTTCCTCTTCTTCGGAGTCCAAGTCCTCGCCTTCCTCAGGCTCTTCCCACTCCGCCTCAGAGTCGTAGTCGTAGTTCATATCGGGCAGAGCGCGGCGGAACGGATTCCGAGATAACTTATTAGCTATTGATTCAGGAACAGCTCTCGTGAAGGTCCCCTGGTATGGCGGGCGAACATCTTCTTCGAACTTGAGTGATTTCATCGTTACCTTTCCGAGCAGGTCTTTTAAATTCGTCGTCTTTGGACCGGAGACTCGGCCAGGACCGATGAGGCGATCCTGGTCCTTGCTCTGCACTTGCAGTAGGATTTCCTTGATCGGGACCTGCTTTCCAAGACGTCTCTTGTATGGCATGATTTGAAAGAGTTCTGAAGGACGGAGTATCGAAGACGCATTTCGTGCACTGCTCTGGTCGGATTTCAGGCAGGCATCGACCTTCTCGCGGACGTGACGCAGGGCGTCTGAATCGCGCTGAAATCGATGAACGGGAGCAATATTCGTATACGACTGTAGAAAGAAATCGGGAAACTCTCGCTGATAATCCGACATGAGACCTGCAGATGTGTCGGCAGTAGCATCCACAACGGACCCATCTCCTGAAAGGCCCTTCTTCGGTGAAATAGTCACGGAGCTCGAATTCGGTCCTGAACTCGCCGACTGTGCAGCAGGTTTCGCAAAAAAGGAATTCAGTTTCATTTGCGCCTGCTAGTCAATCAGTTCCAGCTTAGTCTTTTCAAGCTAGTCCATGTGCTCTGCAGACGAGGATATAAAAAGAGGATCACATACCCTCTCCTTCTTCAGCTTCTCCTCTTCCCTCTTCCTCTTCTCCTCCTCCTTCGCCGCTCTCTCCTCATCCTTCAGCTTCCTTTTCTCATCTCTGCACCTCCGCTCTTCTTCCTTTTCGGCCTCTCGCTTTTTCCTCTCTTCTTCTCTGACCCGTCTCTCCTCCTCCCTCTCAGCCTCCCGCCTTCTCCTCTCCTCTTCCCTGGCCCGCTTTTCTTCCTCCTTCCTCGCCTTGTCCTCTTCTCTCTGCCGCTCTCTCATCTCCCTCTCCTGCTGCTTCGCTTCTTTACTAGCAGATGAGAGCTTCCTTTTCTTCGCAACGGGGTTTCCACCATCGCCATTGCCGACATTACTCTCATTACCGTTGTCATTACTACTCCCGACTGGCTCCACAGAAACAGAAACCCCCACCGAAGTCGACGCCGATCCATTACCCAGAGACGAGGAAGGCTCGTTAACAAGGTCGATTCCCCGATTTCCCGTTCCTGAATCAGGAGGAGGCGGCGGCGGCGGCGGCACTACCATTACCGATCCCCGGGATCCATCACCGACCTGCTGGAAAGACCGCTTGCTCGCACTTGCGGGAGAAGAGGGAGGGAAGGATTGAGACATGACCATTGAGACGCTGGAGTCTGCAGAGACCTGCATTCTTTTCCCCGGCCACTTCTTCAGTCGGACTTCGTGTTTATATGTCTGATTCCGTATCTGACTTGGAGCCGTCTAGATGGAACAGAGGGGTATGAATGAGTGCGACTATCTTCATGAAGGTCGTCGTGTTCAACGAGGGTACGGCAGCGAGGACCGGAATGGTTAGGACAGGAGCGGAATTGACGGCGTCCCAACGAACCGCAAGAATAAAAAAGGGGGGAAAAAATAACCGCTAGAGTTGAATCCTCAAAAATGAAACCTTCGCTTTAATCGAGAGTAGCCGTTAACAGCGCTGAAGATATCATGTTCGTGGAGTAGGTTAGGTGAGGTGGACTTGCAAGTGGGACGCGTTTCCCTACTTGATTGGGGATTCGCGTTTCGCGTCTACGGGCGCGATGCTTATGTAAACATATGGTCGGCTTTCGCTTTTAGAGCCATAACTCGGGTCTGTACCGGACATGCTATTTCTCACACAGGCTAAGACAGACAGGCAATGGCTAATTCCTACTGTGACGCTATAGACATGCAAGAAATTGTGGTATTATTATAGCTATATCTGCTGGTACTATCAGCAATGAAGGCGCAAACAAGCTCAGTTGTGCCGAGGACCCAAGGCCAGCATGTAGAAGGATAATCGAACTAGGCGCGCACGAATAAGTAAGCTGAGCATAGTCTAGGGAGACTAGATTCAACCCAGGCCATGGGAACACCATGCGAGGCACATTCAGAATGTAATTAAACTTGTACTTCGATCAGAGAAAGTGAACAAAAAAGAGGCTCTGGAGAATCGAATTGAAAAAAAATCGGCTGAAACGGAGCAGAATATAAAACAAGAAGAAAAGCAAGAGCCTGCCAACATTATTGGAATTTCAACAAAACAGAGCACAGAATCGTGGTCAGGACTGAAAATGAGCCCGACAAACAAAAGGATAGATCGATGCGTCTAGGTCCTGAAGATGTCTTTCGATGACTCTTGAGTGACAACGCTCTAGAAACATTAACGCCAACTCAAGGAAGAAGGAAAAACAGAAAGGAAGAGAAAAGAAAACATTACAAAATCCTAATCACTCAAATCTGGATTGGCGACGAAAAGTCTGACACCTGTTAGGGAGGTTGTCCGATCATCGACGCTGCCGCTTCGCCGTAACTCATCCGCCCTCTTCGCTTTCTGAGCAGAAGTTAACGCTGCTCGAGGCGCGGACATATCTCCCACGGTTCCGAAGCTCTCTTCCGGCTCACTTCCGATACTGTTATCGTCATCGTCGTCGTATCTTGTGTAGGACTCATGTTGCGCTGCCTCTGTCTCAGGCTCGTGCCCGTGCTCGTGCTCGTGCTCGTGCTCGTGGTTCTCCGAGACATCCGGTAGATCCGTCTTCTCGTTTGGAGGTGGAGTGCCAGAGATGCTGTTAGCGCCCTGACTAGACCGTTGGAATCCACTGGGATAGCGAGTGCTGCTCTGGGAACTACGGCCACTGCCAGTGCGACGGTGCGGAAGATTACCATCCCGGGGCAGTTCATCATCTGCATCATCACCGACCTCGTTGGCGCTGAGCCGCACGGGAACGGCACCGGTGACAAGTGTAGACGGCGAGAACTCCGTGGGGCCCTTGTCTTTGTGCTTTGCCTTCCCGCTTCCATGGGTACTTGCCCTGCCCGCGACGTTGATCTCTCGGTACGCTCTCTTTTTCTCCGCAAGTTTCTGAGCCCGAATTCGAGGATCCTCCGGCTGAGCGCGATCGCACCAGACGGTCGCCTTCTGCCTCCGCATCAACGCCACGTATCCTGTCGCGGCATTGACGGAACGCGCAGAGGAGCTTCGACGAACATCGACGTTCGCACTCTGGGGCCCCTGGCCGTAATTATTCCCCGTTGAGCTGGTCGAGGTGGTCCCACTGGACAGGCGTCTCGTAGGCTGCTGGAAATTAGCAGGAGCAGTGGTCGCGTGTGGCAGGAGAGGTTTCGCAGGGTAGGCTGGAGAAGTCCCGTAAGGCATGGCATTTTGAGAGATTGAAGTGCGCGTACGGCCGGCTGCAGACGACGGCCCAGAAGGGCGACGGGCGAGAGATTGAGGTACAACCGGAGGGGCGTCACCAACCTGGAAGGAGTACGCGTGCTGTTGCTGCGGAGGCAGGGGTTTCCGATGGATCCCCGGGTGTGGGGGAGGGCGAAAGTCGGTCATTTTTGGTAGAGATTGAACGCCAGCCATGCAAGACAAATCAGCTATTAATTGTATTCACTGGAGGGCAGGAGAAGGCAGAAGAGTGTGGTGATGCCGAATCTTCAAGTGGAGCGACGTAAAATTCTCGTGATGTCAGATTGGGTCGCACAGAATATGTGCAGAGAGCTGGGCTGGTTCCGAATATCAACAACCAATCAGTCTTGTCGAAGACGCAGGGTCACGGTTTGCAAGGCAAAAACCCGACAGATTGGATCTGACGGTCGACAGAATCAATGATCAATTGGCAGTCCGCTGGCGGACCTTGGTTCCGAGAAAGAAGGAGTGACTGAAATGGAGTAGCCGGGGTTCCTCGTCCAGCAGGATCCACACGGCTTCCACCGGACAATCTGCTGGTCGAGAGGGTTGCGTCGCTGAGACGATGGGGTTTAGAGGTAGGAGAACGCTCTCAAGTCCTTCTTCTTTCTTGTTCTACTTTGCGTTCCTTGGGTGTTGCCCTTTCGGATTCTCCGCCGCGAGGTGCGGGCGGCTAAATGTGAAGGAGTGCAGTGGTAACGCGACGGGAGGCCAAGGAGGGAATCAAGCACGATGTGGAGTAAAGAAGAAATAAAGGAGAGACAAGATATGTGTGTATGTGTGTGTGTCTGAGGGAGAAAGAGTCGAAGAAGCAGAGCAATAAGATCGACGTAGGGGGGAACGAGAGGGTAATAATAAGAATGAATGCAGGAATGGCCGGTCCGGAGGAGCTGGCGCCTTGGTTGGACGAGAGAGGCTGGCTGGCCGGTGGGCGTATCGTATCACGACGATCGCATAGGACCAGATGGGCGTCAAAGGCTGACAGGAGGACAATAAAAATAAGAAGTAATCAATAATAGCCACAATAATCACAGGGCAGCAATACGAGCGTTGTGCAGCGGGTCGGATCTGATCTGACGGATTCCTTCATGGGCGACAATGGACAATGCAGGGCTCCTCAGAGATTCAAGCAGCTCAAGGAACACAATGACAACTTTCTGCGGCCCTCTCGGCAATCGCCCCCCTGGCATGCAAGACACGACTCCACAGAGTCCACAGAGTCCCAGAAAACAGACGACCCTATGACAGAATTATGACCTAGGAGGAAGCGCAGAAATGCTAAGGCGTGCAGGATCGCCTTCGCTAGGTTGCATGCTGTGTTCCCACCTTTCTACGACGCTGTGCTCGTCCATCCAGGTTACATTATTTATTATTATAATAATAATAATAATAATAATTAGTATCATTATTAGTATCAGTCTTGTTATTGATGGTTCCGTATGCCACTCGTCTGTGGCGGTGTCTGCCCTATCGGCATCCTCCAGGTGAAGCCTGTCTCGGACCACTATTTTAAGACTGCAAGGACACGAGCCAGCAACAGCTGGTTATCCCCAGAGCCGCTCGTGGTCTGGTTGGCTTCTGTCGGGCCACGCTGAGAAGATCGTCATCGTGTCCAGTGCATATGTTTCTACAAATATTCTAAGCTCGTAAACCGGGAGTTGCCCCATTCTGTCGAGGATCCTGCAAAACCCCCGCCGCAGCCAGATTAAGTTCTCTCTCCCGTAAGCTTGATTCCGCACGTCAGCTGCTGAGGATTAGGATGGCGTCTGAAGATTGGTACAGAATACCGCTGCAACTTGCAACTAAGCTGATCTGCAAGTTTACTACACTCCAGTCGTATACTCACTTCATCGGGTATTATTGTGGACGGATCTACCTAGGGGAGGTATCTAGATTCTATCTCATCGTCACAGCTTCGCCTTCCCATCGTCCACCAACACCACTGCATTATCACCTCGAACAGTAAACTCTCTGCCCTTCTCCCACCCCAACCACGACTTCAACGCCACCTCCGCACCCGTCCCCGGCTCCAAGCCCTCGCCCGTCCAACCCCCATCATCCGAGCGGATGACATAACCAGGTGTCTCACTCAGATTCACCGGCAGCCGCTGCTGAAACCCTCTCCGCTGCAGATCGCCCTGCACCAGGACAGGCGTCGCGCAAGCATCAGTACCATCAAAGACAGCCTCCCATTCCGACCTAGTTTTCTCCTTGAACCGCTTCGCGAACAGCTCCCGCAAAGCAGGCCAATTCGCCCGGTCGTCTCTCGAGGGAACATCATCAGGTCGAAACCCAAGACCCTTAAGCAACGCTGTATAGAACTGTGGCTCCAAGGGCCCAATAGCAAAGTACCCCCCTGCATCCTTCGTCTCGTATGTGTCGTAGAACGGCGATCCGCCGTCTAGCATGTTCTGTCCCCTCGGCTGATCCCATAGGGGATCCCGCACCGCCAGCCGCGGCATAGTAGCCAGGTACGCGGCTCCGTCGACCATGTTGGCCTCGACGACCTGGCCGCGCCCTGTCCTCGCGCGAGACAATAACGCGAGCAAAATCCCCATGAAGCACATGGCGCCTCCGCCGCCGAAGTCCCCGACTAGGTTCGCCGGTGGGTATGGGGCTTCCGACGAGCGGCCCAGCAGGGACAGCACGCCTGAAACAGCGATGTAGTTGATGTCATGGCCTGCCATGTCTTTGTATTTGCCGTCGCGGCGGAAGCCCGTCATGCGCGCCACGATTAGCCGCGGGTTTTGTTTCAGCAGGACATCCGTGGGAGAGAGCCCCAGCCGTTCTAAAACGCCGGGGCGGAAGGGGTCGATCAGGACGTCTGCCTTGGATAATAGTGCGAGTAGGACACGGTGGGAGGCGGCATCACGGAGGTCCAAGACGACGGATGTTTTGTATCGGGTCAATCGATCCGTCACAGTGGAGGTCGCGCCGGGGCGGTCGACGCGCAGAACTGAAGCTCCATAGTCGGCGAGGAGGAGTCCGGCAAATGGGCCTGTAGACAGAATTTGAATGTATCAATTTCTCTCATGTTCTCTCGTCACCAAAAAGCAGAAACCGAGGCGGGAACAAACCTGGGGCCAGCCCTGCGAGTTCGACAACGCGAACACCTTCAAGCGGCGGTCGGGGTGGGGACGCAGACATACTGTTGATAAGGCTAAATCCTCTTTAATTGATGAGCCATAGCATTGTGAGCTTTGGATAGAAGAGGTCTTAAATCAAGGCCCGTTGTATGCAAAAGACCCCTCACCCAGATCAATCATTGTTGACTCTTCCCGCAGCCGAGGTAAGCGTAAGTGGGAATATCTGATGCCGCGGAGAGAACGCCCACTTCAATTGCCCAGCTCTCGTAGGGACAGGACTCATCCGCAGATCTATTAATACAGCCCGGCTGTCAACCAGCTCGTCCAGCCAGCGGTGTCTAATAACTGCATTTCAAACATCGGTTTGTCCGGATAATGGAATCCGTCAGGACCCGGGCACCATGCTATGAGTGGTCTGAAACGGAGGTTAACCTCGCCAGCCGTTTCATCTGCAACAACAGCAAGTCAAGCTAGCTAGTACCCAACTTCGTTCCGTGGAAACAAAACAGCTCAATTTCTATTCAAGCGGAGCAGAATCCATTTCCCACAGTGGTTCTGCGAACCGCCAAAGCTTGGAGAAAAATCCGACAACCCTTGGAATTACCGGTACGGGAGAGGGCGCTGGGTGACTCCCCACTGGATCCTGTGGATTCTGGGACACACAATAATAATGCACAATAAGATGAGCAATGCAGAAAGGGAGAAACGTGGAATCCGATAATCCCTTCTGAAACACTGTTCCGGCATTGGCAAGGTCTAGACAGCGCTGAATTTATTACTCTCCTGTATGATACTTACAGCACATCATACGCCTAGCCTGACAAGCTTCTGCATGTCGAGGTGGACTATTTTCCAACCAGATTCGCACAGTGGTACATCTGTGGCGCCGTGGCTGAGTCGCGCGCGGTTAGCAGCATTTTCCGCGTCTCAACAGCTCGACTAGCTTACCGATAGTCATTAATATGGAGGGGCTGTTCTTTCTCCAGTAAGACGTGCATGCAGACTGCATGCAGTCTGTCTGCCCCTCTCCCCGTTCATAAACCGAGCGAATTCCCATTTCCCGACTCAGCTCCTCCTGGCTTTGTCTCTATCCCCACCCCCTTGGTGACCGTCTAGTACCTTTATATACACCGATATATCATATCAGTTCCGTTCCTTACGTGCCCCCCTCAACTGCACACCTCCGGTAGCTACTATCTTACTATGGAATTCGTTGAGAAGATCTACGAGAAGGTCACTGATCGTGGCTCAAGCGGCTACGGCGGACCTGGTCCCCAGGGTGGTCCCTCCGTCCCGCCGCCGTGGGTTGCGCGCTGGGATGAGCGTGAGCAGCGCTACTACTATGTCAACGAGCAGACGGGTGAGAGGAGCTGGACTCCTCCTGCCCCTGGTTATGGCCAGGGATACAACCAGGGATATGGACAGGCGCCCCCTCAGCAGAGCAGCAACCACAATTTCGGATATGGCATGGCTGGTGCCGCTGCCGGACTTGTCGGTGGTGCTCTTTTGATGCACGAGGGCGAGAAAATCCGTATGCCTCCACCTCCAACTTTACATCTGGTGTCCATTCATGTTCCTCTTGCTAATATTCCCTTTCCCCTCTAGATGACAACTGGGAGGAAGATAAGTACAGGGTCGAGGAAAACGTAGAAAACTTTCCCGAGAATGCCGCCAATTGGACCGGCAGAAAGGTACGTGTTTTAGTCAATTGCTTGGAGTCCAATATATAACTACTCTCTGCGGATTCCTCAGTATGCTATCTGTTTCTCGTCTCACTTATCTTTTCAATGCCAGGTCGGTGAAGTTGAGGATATCCCGCAAGACATCGAAAACAGCTGGGACCGCACCGAGGACAGAGTCGAGAACAAATTCGACAACGCCGTCGACGACGTCGTGGATTTCCCCGAGAACGCAGCCGGATGGGTCGGTGACAAGGTCGGCGATGTCGAGCGGTTCGGCGACAATATCGATTCTGCGTATGATGCAGGCAGGGCAGAGGGTAGATACGATGATGACGGCGGGTGGTGATTTGTCGTATGAATCTAGCCGTATTGAAGTGGTTGGACTCTTTTGATGTATCCCCCCATCCCTATGTTCTTATACATAGTCTACTAGAAGGCTACATGACAGATGATGTTTTCCCTTTGCAGTCGGTGAAATGATTGCACCGCCTGACGATATGTCTCTGCACTAAGTCCAATATACGACATCCACGTTCTAGATATGCTGGAAACAAGCCCTTATAAAGTACAATACTTCAGCATTCTGAAGACCGAAGGAATGCTAATGTCCACGCCAAGATCAGCCAAGAGTCCCGCCGCAGGTCCAAGGTCCATCAGACGGAGTTCGATGGACCGGTGGAGATCGTCGAATGAGTGCACCGCTGCCGTACTGGCTTGCTTTATTGTATTTTGAGTAGGTATCATATCCCAGTACGTACCTAGGTAGTACCTAATAGACCTCCTTTAAAAATTACGGGTTAAGTTATGCCTCATTATTGAGTTAAATGTACTCCCTCCACTTGGTTCTCGCTCCCACCAGCCATCCGGCCATCAGACTACTAGTACTATCTAATAGTACCAATAGACCCAGCAGTCGTACTGTAAAAGACCACAAAGGAAAGCAGAAAGGCATCACAACAGCCAGAAAGGAAGAGAGAAAAATGCCAACCCAACAACCCCTCCCACAAGGCTACGTCCTCCACGAAGGCTACCCCTCCGTCCAAGCATACCTCCATCTCCGCTCCGCATCGGGTCTGTCATCCCGAAGTGAAGCCCAGGCAGCAGCTGCATTAACCGGAAGCTGGTACGGCTGCTACGTCACATATCACGGCACAACAACAACAGCCTCAGCCTCTGCATCCACGAATTCCGGTGCTGAACCCGATGTCGCAAAAGCTCTTGATGGCATCAAAGTCACTAGTACCAACGATGTCGAAGTCGTCGGCATGGGCCGTATCATCGGCGATGGAGGCTGGTACTTCCACATCGTCGACATGGCTGTGTTACCGGGCCATCAGCGTCGGGGGCTAGGGGATGCTGTGCTGAAGAATCTCTTGGAGAGAATTCGATCGCAAATTCCAGTTTCAAATGTGGTGTCGGGTGGGGGGGATGAGAGGACTAACAGTGCCTTGCTTTCGACGACCTACGTGAGCTTGTTTGCTGATGAGGCCGGGCGGAAGCTGTACTCTCGTAATGGGTTTGTTTCTTCTATGCCCAAGTCCATGGGGATGGTGTTGCAGTGGGATGAAACGCAGGGTCACCCGTGAATTGCGATTATGCTTGTGAGCGCTGGAATTTGTCCTTTGAGGATAGGCACGGCTAATACGTTCCGGCTGCATCGTCAAGGACCAGGGTCGTAAAGAATCAGTTTGCCTAAGTTGGTATCTATCCTTGAGACAGTCCTCACGCATGTCGTGCCGCAGACCTGGGCCGAATTATAGAAAGAAGGCTCATTGGGAAATGATGTTTCGAATTGTATGCTGTGATCCGCTTAGCCTAAGTGCTAACCAGTAAGACAAGCGCCCTGAGTCCATTCAGATTCCCCAAACCGCTATAGAACGCCTCGACCAAAAGAAGGTGAAATGAAACAGATCAAGAGAAAAGGAAAAGAGCAAGAAACCCCTGTATGAGACCTGCTTACGCCTTCTGCCCTCCGTTCTTCTGCAAGAATTTGTACCGATAATAGACCCCGGGAGGACTAGTTCCGTCTTGATCCTTAGCATCAGCAGGCTTGCTCTTCTTATCTTCGCTAACTTCCTTTTCAGCCCAGCTAACCATAAGTGCCTTTCCCATACGATCTCGCTCCCTAAGCAAGCGGTCAACACGACGCTGCCACTCTTTCTCCCGCTTCTCCACAGACCATGCAATGCGCTGGTCGACGGCGGCAGCTGCCTCCTCCTTGATTGCGATAAGAGACTCGAGTCTCTCAATTTCTTCGCCGAGGGTCTGCAATTGCGATTCTTGTGCATCGTATGAGGAGCGGATGGCCCCCAGTTCAGTTTCCAGAGCTGATTCACGTCGTTCTGCTGATATGAGTCGGTCTTGGAGTCGGCGAGTTACGTCGACATGTGAAGAGCGCAGTGTAGAGATAGTAGTAGCATGCGCCTTCTGAATGGTTTCTATTTGTGCCCTGTGTGATTCTTCTAGAGCCACCGTAGCTTGGGAGTTCGGCTGGAGAGGCGACGGGGGAGGGCTCGGTTGTTGTTGCGTCTTACTCTTCACTTTCTGCAGAAGCTCCGGTTTGCCAAGGGCTTCTGCATATTCAAGTTGAAATTTACTGAGATTGGAATTCAAATCGTCGACGCGGGCGATTAAACGTGAATTCTCCCCTTCGACTGTCTGAACAAGAATCTCTCTTTCGTTCGCTTGTTCTCTGAGGCGAGCTAATTCCGCATCTGCACTTTCTTTGGCAGAGGTGGCCTCTTCTAGTTCTGCCTTAAATTGTAGAAGCTCTCGTCGTAATTGCTGCAGTTCGGCCTCCTTTGGGTGCGGATGTGTTGTATGAGACGGGTCGGATTGCCATAGGTCTTTGATCAAGTCGAGGATCTCCACATAGGTGTTTCCTCCAGTAGGGATGGGTAGATCAGCGGCGACGGCTCTAAGTGCGTTTTGCTGCGCCGTCACTTCCGCCTCCAGGTTTGTGTTCTTCTCTTCAAGCGGTCGGTGTTTGTCTTCCAAGGACAGGATCCTCTTCTCGAGCTCCTGATAGTCCGTATTTGCTTGTTCAATGTCGGTCTCTAGCCGTTCAATATCCAGAAGTTGGTCGTCAATCCGCGCTTTCAGATCGTCGATATCACTATTTTTCTGTTGTAGCTGCAATTCCTTGGCTGTAGTAACTTCCTTCAGCTTCGCGACAGTCTCCTCTAAAATGGCTTCTCTCTCCTTCAACTGATCTTGCGTGGAGCTTAGCCGCTGACGGAGAGATGCCACAACCTGTGACTCCCCGATGTCTGCATTAGTGACCGCACGTTGATTTTGCAGTTGTTTTTGCATGTCGTCATGCTGGACTTCCAGCTGCGTCTGCATTTCATGGATGTGCTTCTGCACATCAGCAATCTGCTCCCTCAGAGAATCGATTTCAGACGTGCCCAGTGTCGGCTTATGTAAAATCGACTCTTTCTCGTCGGATTGTTTCTGCAATAGCCTAATTTCCTCACGCAGTCGCGCTTCCTCGTTGCTTCTTGATCGCAGTTCATCCAGCAAGGCCGACTTGCTCTGTAGCTCCGTCTGGAGGTTCCTTATCTGCTCGGAAGCCGACGTTGAGTGTTTGCGGTTCATCTCGAGTTGTTCGTCTCGGTTTTTTATTGCTCTTTGCAGATCTGCAATCTGCCGATGCAGGTCATCATTCGTCTCTTCGGGCTTAGTGCTACTTGAAGCAGCGCTCCGCTTTTTGAAAGACAAATCCGCGCTGTCCATAGGATCTTCTTCTATCTCCTCGAGTCGCGCCTCGTCCTTTGCTGCTCCGCCAGGTCTGCCCAAAAGATGAGACGGCGTAGACATGTCAACCGGTGGACCAAATTCACTATACTCTCCAAGTTCTGCTTCATCGCCCGCGGGGGCCTGAACTTGTCGTTGTGATGACGACTCGGAAGGACCTCGTTCGTGGTTGTGCTTATTATTCACTTCCTTTTTCTCTCTCGATTCACTTTTATCGGCGGCGGTATTCTTCCCTATCGGACCCACCTCACCAAATAGATATTTGTCCATATTTACTGTGAAATCTTCCGGACCACCAACATCCGACAACGTCCTCTCCTCTGCCGACGACTTCAAGTCCGAAAGCACGCCTATATCGCGCTCATCATCACCATCGGACTGCAGGATGGACAATTTGTCGAAATCGAGGGAGTACTGGTCAAGACGCTCTTCGAGACGCTCTTCAAAACCACGATCTGGCCCGGGGCTACTCAAAATCGAAATTTCAGAGGGTCCTCTCGAGTGATTGCTGTTGCGGTTGGACGATTTGGATGGACGCGGACGCGTATCAGGACTTGTTCCCGCAGCGACACGCACGGGGATGGCTGACTTCCCGCGGCGTGGTGAAAAGGGTGTTGAATTTGGTCGCTTGCGCGGCATTGTCATGGCGGTTGGTGTTGAGAGCGGCGAGATGCCCACTGTGTCGTGCGCCGTCGCGGAGGGCGAGGCGTATTCGTCGTGGATGGGCATGGCGGCTGTGTCGTGCGGTGGATGGCTATTTTCAATTCATTGGAGCTTCATTGTCTTATCGTGGTCGGGTTCGTAGGCCTATGTTAGTCGTATCGGAATATGCTAAGGGCATAAGCTCGATAACAATAGTGAATCGCGATGGAGACCAAGCGAAGGCGACTGGATTGCAATGTTGCGGAATGGCCGACGTTGAGCGAACTGATGCCTGAGGCATCACAAGCCGCGACCTCACTGTTTACCTATTTCCGAGTCTGGTTTAGCGTTCGCAACCAATGCACTAAGTGCCAGACTGACAGAAATCGAGTTCTCATTCTCGAGCATGCCTGGAACCCTCGAGAGTCTACAAACGGTTCCTTTGACGGTGCTGTGTGGTGGCGCATTGGATAGCGATGGCCACCCCTATACCGTCTGTATCGTGCCTCGGCATGGCTACGTGAAACCAATGGAAGGGAAGGCTAAACTGCCAATATCTTCATGGAGGCAGTGATGAATATATTTTGCAACTCTACCAGCTGTTTCATGGATAACACAAGAGAGAAAAAAGAGCCCCGATGTTCAGTTCACCTCCACGCAATGGCGGATCTACGCTGTATGGGACTCATCGAATCCAGGAGGAGCCGCTGAGGGCCGTCCTGTGAGAGGACGATCTCCCCGTTGTTCTTGTTTCCTAGCGGCATGGCCTCCTCGCGACGCAATCGCATGCTAAAAGAAGCAGCAGCAGCAAGGGTCAACACTCTGCCGATTCTCAAAGTCTCACTAGACGAAACGGGAACCCGTACCTGTTTCTCAGGGTCCATACTCTTGAATCCACCAACACCGCGCGCCCTGCCGCCTTTTCTTCCACCTTTACGTCCTATGTTGCTGACTTCTCCCTTGGGGCGATTCTGGAAGTTTCCCGGGTTAGGATTGTGTGGCGCTGTTGTGAGTCTGCGGAGATTCAGAGAATTGAAACCAGGCGGGCGCGTGGAAGAAGCGACGGGTGACCGAAAAATGAAGCGGTGCATCTTGGATTGTAGACGTCTGCGATATGGTCGATATGGTCGATATAAGAGCACGGAATATTCTGCTATGCGAAGTATGTCAAATTGCCTGTCACTTGCGCAAGCCCCCCAGGCTGCAGCTTATGTACAGTGCCGCGGCGTAGGCACAGTCTTTAGCCACCCTCGACATCGAGCGCTACCGTTCGCTGTTAGAAGGGATCCATAAGGTCTGTGTTCATATTATTTGCTCAGCGTTCCAAAAGGATTTCTGGTTGAAATAGTGGAAGGCCCGTGGAAGATACCGAAGCCTTCTCAGACCACGTACTATTGGTTGGAGAACGCGACCGGACATTCTTGTCGATGTCATTGTCTGTAAATCTGGGGATATGACATCGCTTTGATGCCACAACTAAACTCTCTCCGATCCCCGATGGGAGACGCTCTCGGAACGAAACCGATAAGTCTTAAGAGGAAGATCTTGCAGCACACAAACTAATGTCCTTCGATTGGGTTGATGTCATGTTGACAAGACTCGTCCACAATGGATACCACACGGTATCGAACGAATACCGAGTAGTATATTCAGCAAAGATTCCTGGCAAGTCAGGGGCATAGGCGAATCTGCTACGCCGCTGCACCTCAAGAGGAGATGCCATTGTCGTCGAACGGCAGTACAGGCTCTGTCTGACCAGGAGGAAAGCTCAGTAACTTTCCGCTTGATACTCGCGTCTGGCAAATACCTTCCGCTTGTCATGGGTCGGAGAGACCTCGCATTTCGCTGAACGAATTGCCCAGGTGCTGTGGCGGTAGCAATTGAGGTCTCAAATTGACCAGGATAATACTACTACTAACTACTAAGTAGTTAATTATTGCCCAGTTGGCTGTCTGAGGCTTAGTCATCTGAATACGCGGCCAAAATAATGTTCCAATTGGGCTGCTCAGCTTCATCTTTGTGCGCAACTCGGTCGGTCGATCGCTGAGGTCATACTACCTCGAGGTTAATTCCGTCTATAGAACATTGGAACTGATCTTCGCGGTAACCAGACGGTTCTCTGAAGAACCAGATTCCAAGGTTCCAGTTAACTTTGAACAAATCGGCCAGGAGGCATGTGCGGGGGTCGCCGTTACTAGGAGGATTACTACCGAGTAAAGCCTTGCGAGTCCTCAGGGACGCAGGTCGGTGTATCCCCGCAAGAAGAGATTGCATTTCCCATTGCCGCTCAATCTGTCTTCTTTCTTTCGCCGAGATGCCTCCGGTTGTCGGACAGCCTGTGGCCCAGCAACCCCACCGGATCATATATTATCACCAGACCCTGCGTCCGGAGAGAGGCGATTATGTTTCTATGCTGCCTTTGATAACGAACCATACGGGGGTTTCTCACGTTATCATAGCGGCATTCCACCTGAATGCGGACCCTGAAAATATTACCCTCAATGATGATCCTCCAGAGAGTTCCCTCTACGACCCGCTGTGGGCAGAGGTCCCTCTGGTCAAGCAGAGCGGTATCAAGGTGATGGGAATGCTAGGTGGAGCAGCCCAAGGCTCTTTTGAACACTTGGATGGTAGTCAGGATAAGTTCGAGCGTTACTATCTACCTCTCTTGGCTGTGATTCGCCGACATGCGCTGGACGGCATAGATCTCGACGTGGAAGAGGAAATGTCGTTACCAGGCATCATCCGGCTGATCGATCGGCTCAAATCAGATCTGGGAGATGCATTCATTGTGACTCTCGCGCCAGTCGCCACGGCGCTTCTGGGATTCGGCAATCTATCCGGATTTGACTATCGCCAGCTCGAGCAGCAACGTGCATCGAAAATCAGCTGGTACAATGCCCAGTTTTATAACGGCTGGGGTACTGCTGAAGATCCCCAACTGTACGCGTTCGCCATATCACAGGGATGGGATCCGCACCGGGTGGTCTGCGGATTACTGACGAACCCTGGCAATGGTTCGCAGGGATATGTGCCACACGAGAAGATCGGGCCAATCCTGGCGTTACTGATTGAACAATTTCCTACGTTTGGTGGTGTTATGGGATGGGAGTACTTCAATGCTTTACCTGGCGAAAGAGAGAAGCCATGGCAGTGGGCGGCCCAGTTATCGCTAAGTATGGGTATGAAGGAGGTGCTTCTCACTGCACGGCAAGTAGTTGGAGCTCAGTCCGTGATCAATAGTCTAGCGAATGCGCTGCGAGGGATGATGAATCAGAGACAATAGCGTGGGTGTTTTGAAGTGTCTTGGGATATCGGCTCGTTTTGGGACTACATTCGCGTATATCTGGCGTCTGTACATATTCTTAGTGAGCTCGTCTGCCGCGTCCAATCATTTCCTGCACATTATTCATTGGAGATGGCTCTATTTAAAGACATTTGTATGCACGCTGCATCTACCAATGACCTTCAGCGAGAGCTGCGGTGATGTGCCCACCCTGTTTGGATAGATGCTCAGCCATGTCGTCATACCCCAGACCGCTCTCAAAATGAATTATCCTCCCTCCAAAATAGACATCCAGGTGGTTCAAATTGTGTCACCTTTTTACTGAAATGGTCATCGGATTGTCCGAACATATATCGATTCCATTTGGTTGCCCCGGAAGCCATGGTTTCCTTTCAGTGTGCTGCGGCCGTCCTGAGCTCGGCGACCATCAGGATTGGAGCGTTCGTCTTCCTGCGATGGGTATGCGCAATTCCGTATCTTCCTTGCTCAAGACCAATTGAAACTATTGGATGGAGCTAATGAGTCCTCTAGATACCAGCACATCGCTTGTCGCCAGTCATTTTTACTGCTTTGGCTGTGTATCTCACTTCTGTGCGGTCCTTGGCCCAGCAGTCTGCCGGTGACGCGGCCCTCTCTGGGGGACGCGAAAAGCAAGATGACGGTGATGAGGACGCTGCTTCCAGTAAGTGCTACTTTTAGCCTCCTGTTGTTCAGGTATCCGGATGCTGATGAACTGAAAACCCACTGGAGAAACTCCCAAGTCAGAGCCTCAGCCTTTTCAGGCAGAGTCAATATATTCACTGTTCAAAACACTTCTGACCGGCCTACCATCGGCTACATGGCCAAGATTTACTATTTTTACTGCCTCCCTAAACGTCTTTCTCGCGATTCTGTCGCTCGACTTACTCTTGCGGGGAGTGCTATTCTATCCCAGTACCAATCTCACCTTTTCCCGTATTGGCTATGTCTCTCCCACGACGGCGAACCTGCTTGTTCGCGAGCCTGATCCAGCTCAGCTCCCCTTGGTTGTCTACTACCAGGAAGCAGCGACGGATGACCACAGTAAGTGGGTCGAAGAGGGCGTCATTTACAATACAGACGATCAGACAGACTACGCAGTTCCCGTTACCTTGACAGGCCTGAAACCGTTCACACATTATCGGTACTCCCTGTCGAACAACCTAACAGGGACATTTGTCACAGCCCCTCTACCGGGGACCGAAGCTGCGAGCAGGCTTTCATTTGTGACGTCTAGTTGCATGAAGCCAAATTTCCCATACAATCCGTTCTCGCACCCCTTGCGGATCCCGGGTATTGAGAAGATGTCCGCCGTCATCGGCAAGCTCCCACCTTACTTGCGGCCCTCTTTCATGCTATTCTTGGGAGACTTCATTTATATTGACGTCCCGGAACGCTTCGGGTCTTCCAAGTCCCATTACCGCAGGGAATACCGGCGGATATACTCGTCACCGTCCTGGACGGAGCCCCCGGAGAATCCAGCCATCAGCCTTCCCTGGCTCCATACACTCGATGACCACGAGATCGCAAATGACTGGGACCAGGGCAACCTGACAGCACCGTACCCGGCGGCTGCGGACCCATTCTTGCACTACCACATCAGCGTGAACCCTCCCATTCCACCCTACCCATTCGCCAACAAAGAGAACACAACTTACTTCTCCTTCATCCACGGCCCGGCCTCCTTCTTCATGCTCGACACGCGCACCTACCGCTCGGAACCAGCGCAACCAAACTCCACCATCCTCGGCGGCGCCCAGCTGCGATCCCTACTCGCGTACCTCGCCCGCCCCGAACCACCTGAAGTCCGCTGGAAGATCATCTCGTCCAGCGTCCCCTTCACAAAAAACTGGCACGTCGGCACCACAGACACCTGGGGCGGATTCCTGCATGAACGCCGCACGGTCTTCGAGGCTATGTGGCGCGCTGAGCGCGATTTGGGTCTCCGCGTCGTCCTCCTCAGCGGCGACAGACACGAATTCGGCGCAACGCGCTTCCCGGACCCGTCTCTGCACCTTTCGGTGGACGAAACTGCTCCGTTAACCGCGGGTGAAGGAATCCACGAGTTCAGCGTCGGTCCGCTTAGTATGTTCTACCTCCCTGTCCGGTCGTACTGGCAGACGGATGACGAGGACGTCTCCATTATGTACGCGCCGGACGGAAATAATAAGTTCGGGTTAATTGATATCGCCACGTACGATGAGGAGGTGGAGGACGACTCGGACTCGGACTCCGTTTCTCCAGTGTCTACCGTTATGGCTCCATTTTCCGTGCTGACATACTCGCTTTATGTTGATGGGGCGGTTGTCTGGAAGTATAGGCTCAGTGTGCCTGTTACGGGGTATGCGGCTCCTGCTGCTGCGGAGAGACCTACCAGGTTCCCACCGGGAAGGGTACTACTTGATCAAGTTGATACGGGTGGCTGGGACGTCTACCTGAAGACAGGTATCGGACGAATAGAGGAGGCAGGGCGCCGGTTCTGGCGGGAGGCGACGGGTTTATCTCTCCGGTTGCTGGAGTGGATCAGGAGAGAGGAACGAGTGGATTAGGTATATATTGGAGGGCTGACCAGTGTATGATTTATGTTTTCCTTTCTCATTCAATTTCGCCTTCTCAGGTTTTAGGTAGCTTGTCTCCGGTTCAGAAGATGTAAATAGAAGTGCACGTACGTACACAACGTTAGTGATTTAAGGAAGCATCATGAATTCTAAATTACACAAGATAAACCGGGCTATAAGGCAAGTTGGAAAGGTAAATTAAATACAGAGAAGACGAATTTGTAGAATGCACTCCAAGTCAGAGGACGCCTCCAACACCGATCCCAAATGCTATCCCGACATCGATTCATATTCGGCCCAGATCATGGGATGCATGGACCATTGACGCCAAAACATAGGTCAAGATGGAGGCGCATGGGTCACAATCATGAGAAGGGAACCAGAACAACGCAGTAAGGGGATATAGTGAATGAACGGACAAATTGAAAGGGAAGTGAGCAAAGTAGGGCTCTAAAAGAAGGACTCTACTTTTATCGCCCGCGGCCCCGGCCACCTCCACCTCCACCCATTAACCCGCTCATTTGGCTCATCATGCTCTGGAGATCCATACCACCCATACCAGGCATGCCACCGCCACCACCACCTTGTCCCTGTAACATCTGCATCATCTTAGCCATGTCTCCCATTCCGGGGAGGCCGCCGAGACCAGCACCGCCTGGTCCACCCATGGCCGCCATTCGTTTCTGCATGGCAGCCAGTTGCTGCTCCTTGTTGCCGCCCTTGAGCATATTTTGGGCGCGCTGCATCTGTTTCTTCTGTCCGCCAACCTTCTTGGCCATGCCTGCCATCATCCGATGCTGCGAAAGGAGATCTTCAATCTCGCGGACCGTAGTGCCGCTGCCGCATGCAATGCGGACCATGCGTGAGGGCTGGTCTACAAAGATCTTGCCGTCACTGTCCAGCTCGAACGCGGTCATGCTATCGAAGATGTAGATCATGCGCCGGAGCTTGAGGGAGCCGTCCTCATCGTCCAGGCCGGCAGTGATGTTCGATAGACCAGGGATCATGCCCGAAAGTTTGGATAGGGGACCCATCTTCATAATAGACGTAATATTCTCCCGGAAATCACGCAAGGTGTAGATTCCCTCTGCGATATGTTTGTATGTCTCTTTCGCAGAAGCTGAGTCCTTGGTAACCGCTTGGACATGTTCGACTAGACCTGCTACATCGCCCATGCCCAGAAGCTTCTGTATGAAGGCCTTAGGTTCAAAACGCTCCAAGTCCATAAGATGTTCGCCTGTGCCGAGGAAGATGATGGGCGTATGCGTCGCCGCGACAGCGGAAATGGCACCACCACCAGCGGCATGGCCGTCAGTCTTGGTAATGATGATGGCCCCAAAATCAGCAGTTTCTTTGAAAGCTGATGACTGACTCTCAGCAGCTTGACCTATTGTGCTGTCGAGAACAAGGATGGTCTGGTCCGGGGTGACTGCCGTCTGAATCTGGGTCATCTCGGTAAATAGCTCTTCCTCCTGCTTATGTCGACCGCTGGTATCAACAATAATAACATCAAAGCGCTCTTTTTTAAATTTGGCCACACCTTCCGCCGCCACAACGGCAGGATCCGTCTGCGTCAGACTGCCATAGTACGGGATCTTGGCTCTAGTTGCATTCTGCTTCAATTGGTCAAAGGCACCAGCACGGAAAGTGTCTGCGCAGACCAGAGCGGTTTTGAAACCGCGCATCTGATAATGCCTTGCCAACTTCGTACAAGTTGTTGTCTTGCCCGCACCCTGGAGACCAACGAACATGATCACGTTCGACCGCCCTTTTTTTGGCTGGAAGGGTTTGGCGTGAGGATCAACCAACGCCACGAGCTCATCAAATACAGCTTTCTGAATCAGGCGTTTCTTGTTCACTGCCGGAGGAAGGGAGGAGAAATTCACGCTGGACTTGATCGATTTCCGGAGCGATTGCACGAGTCGTACGTTAACGTCTGCGGATAGTAAAGCGGAGCAGATCTCTTTCAACATATCATCAAAGGCCTAAACAGACTCGTCAGTACCTAGTAACAACTAGGGTCAGGTTCTAGCGAACGAAGCAACGTACCTTCTCGTCTAGTGTACTGGACCTCGTCAAGTCACTGACGGCGGCGTTGATTCGCCGTCCGAGATCCTGAAGGACCATGGTGGTCAAGCGCTTTGCAAATGACCTTCAAAATATGCGCCGGAGATAAGTAGTACAGGGTCCCAAACAGCGAAAGCAAAAAAGAAGGCAGGGCAGCTGACGACAGCAGAATGAGAAGGACAGCAACTGCCAGCTCGAAAGACGACAAAACAGACTTGGAATGCGGAGGGGCACGTGTCGTTTTGCAGTGTTTGTCTCGCTGCCCTTTGTGATTATCTAAGCAAGGCCTGAACTGTAGCCAATCGGAGAGACAGATGGGGCGCAGTTATCAAATCTCTTACAAGAAAAGTTGTTCCGTCGCAAACGACATCAATCTATCAACACGACAAGATCCATCATGCCACCCTCCACGGCGTCCAAAAAGCGCAAGGTGTTCAATGGTATTCAGGGGCGAACTGCAAAGCCGAAGAAGAAGTTCAGGAAGCAACTCGAGTATCACAGCGGCTCCGATGATGAAGACGAGGGAGAAGAGGCAGGCGATTTCCAAGCCGTCAATCTCGCTGATTCGGACGAAGAGATCGACGATACAGGACCCCGAAAGAAAGTTAAATTTCTAAGTTTACAAGGACCGAAAGAGGGCGAGGATCAGGACAACTCCGGCTCAGAAATCGGCGATGACGAGGCGGACGACGAGTCCGAGTCCGAGTCCGAAGCGTCTTCAGACGCAGAGGACGATTCAAATTCCGACACGTCGATGCATGCCTCGAATACAAGCCGTAGTAGGCAAGTACCTAAACGCAATGATCCGACTGCTTTTTCTACGTCGATTTCAAAAATTCTCTCTACCAAACTCCCCACCTCCGCTCGAGCGGATCCTATCGTGTCTCGCAGCAAAAGTGCGACACAAGTCAGCGCGGATTTTGCCAATGAAAAACTGGAAAGGCAGGCGAGGGCCAAAATTCGAGCCGAAAAGAAGGAAGAATTGGATCGTGGACGGATTCGCGATGTCATGGGTGTCGAGCGGGGTCAGGCTGGAGAAGTTGTAGAAGAGGAGAAGAGACTTCGAAAGATTGCCCAGCGCGGTGTGGTGAAGTTGTTCAATGCCGTTCGAGCAGCGCAGGTCCGTGGTGAGGAAGCCGCCAAGGCAGAGAGGAAGAAAGGGACGATTGGGCTTGACGAACGGGCCAAGGCGGCCAATGAGATCAGCAAGCAAGGGTTCTTGGAGCTGATCGGTGGGAAGAAAGGGAAAGAGATCAGTATAGAGGAGGCGTGATTGGAGATTTTTTTTTTCTCATTCTCTTCTTGTCGTTGAAAAGAGTGACGATGTTATTTTTGGCGTTCCGGATGGATTAGAGGGGAATTCCCTCCTTTGTTTGATGTGCAGGCGCATTCATATCCAAAAGTCATATGTATCTCTTTTCTTACTGCATTATCCAAGTCTCCATAAATAATACTCGAGTAGTCTGAAGAGGATTTTGCTTTCGTAAGTCACCGGTCTATCCCTAACGATATGCGCGTATATAGCCCAGAACATCCCATATTACATTACTCGCTTCGCAAACCCCTCACTTCTTCTGGTCAAAGTCACTAGCTTGCAGATTCCTTGTCATTGAAGGTAATTTGACCACCAACCCGTCAAGCTCCTTGCTCATGACCACCTGACAGCCCAGGCGAGACGTCTCTGTCAAACCGAACGCAAGATCGAGCATATCATTTTCGTCGTCACCAGGCTCCTCCATCTTGTCAAACATTTCCGGGTCTTCAACAATGACGTGGCATGTCGAACAGGCACAAGAGCCTCCACAAGCACCTACAGAACGCATGGAAGCGTCAGCACTTATTAAAACATCATGACAAACTAAGAAACCCCGGTAGCAAAAACCGACATACCTTCCATCTCGAGATCATTTGCCTGAGCAATGTCGAGGAGATTATCGCCCTCAGATACCTCGAAATCATACTTCTGGCCGTCCTTATCAATGAACGAAACGTGGATCCTAGCAGGAAAAGAAAGTACTTCTTAGCATAGAACGAAATGGCACAAAGATAGCGAATAGGTTTTGATGTACTCTTCTCCAGGTTTGGGAGGTGTAATGTGTCCATGGCTCATCCCGGCAGTAGAGGAAAATGGTCGCCGTGCCAGCCCAATGGTCTGCTGTGACGGGGGGGTTCGCCAACTCGGTGCGCTTTGTATTGTCCATGGTCGCAGACTACTCGAACCAGCGATACGAGCTATCTGTGGTCTTGAAACAGTCCTTGGGACCGTGTGCCGCAGTTGCCGACAAGCTTCTCTGAAGAATGTCATGCCGATACGCGGAGTGCGCCAGAAGCAGACAATAGCTCCGAGGGGTATGAAACAAATAGAAAAAAATAAAAAGAAAAGTGAACCAGTCGCTATCGTCTCATAGAGCCAGGGTGTAACATTGAGACGAGAGAGAAACGAGGTGCGACAAAAGGGCGCGAGGGCGACGAGATGGCTGTCTGATATCTTTTTTCGCCCGGCAAGGCGGAATGACGGACTCTCGGGCTCGGCTTTACTGCTTTTTTTCCCCAAAAAGCTTCATCTCCATACTTCTCCGGCGACAACACCGTCCGCGAAAGGATCTGACCGCGGAAATCACGGATTCTTGAAGCACAATAAGTTCGGTCTGATAGATTCGACTGAGCTTCCCTCCTCTGGAGCGTCCACCATGAACGGCTCGCAACAGGGGCCGAATCCCTACAGGCCCTACTATGCACCACCCCCCTTCGGTCTGTCGTCCCAAGCCGCGCCCCCTCCCGACGCTCCTTCGACTTCGCCAACCCAGGTCTTTAGTGGCTCTCCTCGCAATCTGCTGCCTGATATCGACTATTCAGATTACCTGGGAAGCTCTCCGTCGGTATCGCAAGGAGTCAGAGATGCGCTGGATCGGGCGATATGGCGCTATATCAGTGTTCTAACGTCGCAACCGTTCGACGTCGCGAAGACTATTCTTCAGGCCTATGTAGTGCCCTCAGCAGACGATGGACACTTGCCGCTGCATGAACGACAGGGATTAACTCCAGAATCCCAAGATGGGTCCTCCGGTGGCTACGGTGATGAGAATGATGTATGCGTCTTGATGTCAACCGCGTAGAATTGCCCTCGCGTGCTAACCCAAGATGATTCTAGGATTCACAGTCCACGGACGATGAGAGCAGCTATTTCACTTCCGCAGCCCCTACCCCTTCGTCTCCTGATAGATCCAAACACCGAAGGGGTCGACACCATATCACCGATCGTGGTGGTTACATCCCATCATCGGGCTCGGGTTCCAAACAAGTCCTGAAGATCACGAACCCGTATTCGCTAATGGAGACTCTCTCCCAGCTCTGGACTACCAACGGCCCAACCTCGCTATGGAAAGCCACTAATGCAACATTTATTTATTCACTACTCCTCCCAACTCTAAACACATTCATCCGGAGCCTCTTATCTGCCATCGTCGGCTTGCCGGAGGAGGACATTGCGTCATCAATGACTGCCGATATACTCACAGTTGCCTCGCCGGCCGCGACGCTGATCCTATCCTTCATTTCTTCTTCCCTCTCAGCGATTATCTTGTCACCGATCGATACTGCACGCACATACCTCATTCTGACTCCTGCCACTCACGGCCCACGCTCGTTACTTCGGGCCATCCGCCTCCTCCCGACCCCGAACTATACCATCCCGCCTCACTTGATCCCCATCACCGTCCTTCACTCGAGTCTGCCTAACTTCATCGTCACGTCAATGCCTCTATTCCTTAAGTCCTACCTGTCGATCGACCCCGTTGTTAATCCAAGTACGTGGAACTTCTTCGCGCTGCTGGGGACCGCCCTGGAACTTGGCGTGCGGTTCCCGCTTGAGACTGTTCTGCGCAGGGCACAAATAGTTACCTTCACGTCTCCAAGTCTACGGCAGAAGTCCGTCGCTAGGCCACACAAGCCATCAGCTCCTGCAGCAGTCGAGACCGCTGAGGTAGAGACCCTTGTCCCAACCCCGCGTTCCTACCGCGGTGTCGTTGGGACTATCTGGGGCATTGTATATGAAGAGGGAGTTAGTCCGATAGAGACTGAAGCCGAGAAGGCACAGGAGCTACTTGGAAAACCCATCTCGAGCCGTCAACGGCAGAGGAGGCGACAAGGCCAGGGCATCCAAGGTCTTTACAGGGGCTGGAGAATCGGCATGTGGGGTATTGTGGGAATCTGGGGTGCAGGGCTACTGGGTTCAGCGGCCGGTCCTGGCGCCGAGGAGACGATGGTGTCTGGCACGAGTGCGCGTGGTGGCCAGGGGCGCGCGCTAGGTGGTCGATTCTAGGATCCTGGCTTAGCAGTGGACCGGCTGAGCGCTAGTTGTATGTCGCTCAGTTTGGCACAACCTACCCGGTATCTTTTCTCTTCGACTCGCCTTCTTTTTAGCTTTTGCTTGTTCTTTCCAGTGCCTTTTTCCGCTAAAACGTCTGGAGTTGTCACGTTGCGACGCAATAAGTCGTTGCGTTTTATATCGGGGGCTTGCGCTACATGGCGTTTGGGGCTTCTAGTCTCTTTGCCTCGTTTATTCTCAAGATGTATATGTATATATTGAGGCAGCCTGTTCCATATAAGGGTCGAAGTCTTCTACTATTGCTTACTAATTCATCAATGACGAACACGCCACTCTCATGCGCTTCTTTTCGTCCCCGTAGGGCAAGTGTAGTATGATATTCACTATACTGCATTTACGGACTACCCCGGGACCAAATGCTGATATACTTGACGTTTATGGATCACCTTGTTATTTATAATATTCCCACCAGATTACAGCGGGTAAATAAAGAACTTGTTCTCCAGATCGGTGAGATCCAGCAAGGCAATGTCGACAACTTTCGTCACCACTTGACCATTTTCATCCAGCTGCTCAACGCCACCTAACCCCCTCTCATCCTCACTAAGCTCGGCAATCCACTTCTTCCTCTCTTCATTTCTGCGCGCCAGTATGAAGCGGATGATGAATAGAATCGCTGGCGTACCCACCCAAGCAACAACAACCATCGACGCCCAAGCGCCGTAATATCTAGGAGCAGCTGAAGGGACCCAGATCTGCGGTGACACGAGATTCCCCACGCTGTAACCAAACATGAACATCACGTTCCGAGTCAACTTCTTCGTGTATCCCGCCGCGGATGAAGTCGTCCAGCCCAGAGCGATGATATAGGTTATGCCATACGTGTGCCCGGCGAGAAGCAGACAGGCCAACAGGGCGATTTTCTTCTCCCAGTTAATTGCCATCATTCCAATCCCGCCAGCAACGGCTGGTATACACCAGACCAAGCTGTGAAAGGCCAGGTTCCTTGGCCACCATCTCAGCGCGAGGGCTCCGAGAATGCAGCAGACGACACCAAGTCCACCGCCTGCCACTGCGACCAGAGTAGAGCCCAGAGTTGTGACCCCGATAGAGGTGGTAAGTAGGTTCTGTTGGCCGTAAGTGAGGTTGTTTGAGTACATCAGCGTGAAGGCTTGCAGAGCGAATAGCCACGACACGGGATCGCGGAGGGTCTCGATGAGCTGCGACTTCTTGAATTGTTTCTGTTCGATAGAGCTCTGGTTCGATCCGTGCAAGCGGCGGATAACGTGGATCTTCTCCTCGAGAGTCAGGAAGCGCGCTTCGGCAGGGTTATTCGGATAGGAAAAGAAGGCCCAGATCGAGGCGAGAAGCGTCATGCCTCCTGTGACGATCATGAACAGTTTCCAAGGACGAACTGCGCTTTTACTCCATAGTAAGCCGTACGCGATGAACCCGGCTACGATCGGTGCACCTTGAGTTGTGATCCAGAAGATAGGCTGGAGGAAAGAATATTCTTCACGAGTGAAGAACATGCCAATCGTTATTTCCATGGCGGGGACAATCGCCGACTCGGTGGCGCCGAGGGCGAGACGGACGACTATCAGACCGGCATTTCGAATCGCTACGCAGTGAAGAAAGAGGATCACCGACCAGAGGAAAACGAGCGTCGCGACAAATTTACCGAGCGGCAGTCGCTGCATGAGATAATGCATAGGCCATTGAGCCACGATGTATCCTGGGTCAATTAGGGCATGTCCAAATAGCAGGAGTATTTATAAACAATTAGAATTGATACCTACCAACGTAGAAATATGTATTCAGATTGTTGTATTCTGCTTTTGAGATTCCAGTCTCCGGAAAGAGTCCCAGGATTGCAGCATAACCCAGAGTAGCTTTATCAATCTGGATGTTAAACTGTAAGTGAGCGTCCTAAGAACGGTTGCAAAACGACACTCACAAAAAGCATAAGATTGATCGCAGAAATCAGGAGCATAATATGGAAGTACAGCTTCCTTCGCAACGATTTCTCCTTTTCGGGAGTAAGAGGTCCGAAATCATCGCCATGGTTCTCAATCAGACGGAGCGTGATATCTGCATCTTTTTCGGTCACAGTTTTGCCAATGGCTCGCTGCTGCCCAACTACCTCAGGCTCCTTTTTCTCGGACATCTTGCCTCGCTAGGTGCTTTCGCATTCTTTTCACATAATTCTCCAGGTACACAAAACATTCTAATCTACCTCCTTTATATAAGATACTAAGTGCTACGAGCTGGTGTCACGATAATGGTATAATACCGGGATTAGGTGGTGCCATTACCAGTAGTATATTATTTTTGGGCTTTTTTCTCCAAATAATAATGGGATTTAGGTTAGATAAGGTTCAAATGGTCTCGGGTCTCGGGACGATTTCCGCAGCTAACAGCCCAACAGAGGACCGACTGGAACGGCCGCTCGTGCAGTATGGCGTAGCTCGTGTTCAGGCTGCATGGGTAGAGCTCAATTGTCGAAATCCTGGACCAGTGGGGAAATACTACCTAGGTACTACCTACATGAGTACGTACTAGTATCTGCAAGGTAGATGCAACCGGCCCTAAATGTTATCAACATAATATAAAAGTCATACGATAGGCTGTAAGAATCCTATTGTTGATAACGGCCTCGCATATTCTAGACCGTTGGTTTCAATTTAGAGCTCCAAGCCTGGGGCTATGGATCTTAGCTGTACGGCTGGTTAATTAATTAGGCCCGTCGCGGTTGTGAACCCGCCCCCGAAAGCCTTGACCCAACCCTGCCCGTAGCCAACCGTTCGTGCAGTGCATATCCACACCTGCTAGGTCTTGCATTATTAGCTCGCCGATCTGTTTCATTTTCTTCATCCAATTTAATTATCCCGGCAATGGAGAACTGTACATGTGGATTCCATGTGAAAACCACCTTGGCGACTAAACCTACAGGTGCTATTTCTACATGTCGTTGAATATATATATGTAACAGAGCATCTTAGGTAGGAATGCTGCGTACGTCTAGGGATTCTGATAGTTGATCGTTCTGCGGCTTATCCTGCGACTTGGTGGCTTGAGAATGGCGTAATACGACTCCAACATGGCACAAGACACTTTTAGTACTTTTGGTGATAATATAATTCACTCTTCACCACTATCGAGAGCCGTAGGTAGAAACTCGTAGAGAAAACTAGCCAGATCTTCGGTTTACGAGTCTAATATCAATATGACGACTCGCGGCAAAATCGACAGTATAGCCATCATTGGAGCTGGACCTTCGGGCCTTTCCTCAGCCAAGTATGTCTACTACCTAATCATACGTTTCGCAGCAGTCAACCTAATTAATCCAGATACCTTGCTGCGGAAAAGTACTTCAGCAAGATTGATATTTTTGAGCAACGGAGTCGAGTTGGGGGTGTCTGGAATTATTCACCTCCATCTGACAAAATAGGCGCGACAATATCAATACCACAATTGAACCCTCAGCCTACCCTTGAAGAAGACCCAATATGGCACAGCACGGATAGTGGCAGTGGCCGTGAAGCGACTTTTATATCCCCTCTTTACAGAAGTCTGGAAACAAATGTTCCCAAAGATCTCTTGCAGTATTCTGATACGCCGTTTCCGTCTGAAACACAACTATACCCTAAGTTTGCATCCATGGCGAAATATCAAGACGAATATGCGAAAGAAATCCGGCATCTTATCCATTTTGAGACTCAGATTGTCAAAGTTGACCCCAAATCTGACAAGAGCTGGGTAGTGACTAAGAAGGATCTGAAAAGCGGCCGCATAAGCTCACAGGACTACGATGCTGTTGTTGCTGCAAGTGGTCATTTCAACGTTCCCTTTGTGCCGGCTATCAAAGGAATTGAGACGTGGAACAAAACATACCCCGGCACTATCTCTCATTCCAAGTTCTTTGATTCGCCTGAAGAATTTCGTGACAAAAAGGTTATTGTGGTGGGGAGCTTGGCATCTGGACTCGACATCGGCGCTCAAATAGCCACCGTCTGCAAGGGCCGCTTACTTCAGTCAACCAAGCCTGAATCTGCTATCTTACTCAGTCCCGCGTCCGACAGAGTGGATTATCCAGAAATAGCAGAATTCCTATCACCGGAGACCAACAACCGTGGCGTCAAGTTTAAAGATGGCAGGGTCGAAGAGGACATTGATGCCGTCGTTTTCTGCACAGGGTATCACTATTCATTCCCATTTTTGTCGTCCCTTGATCCCCCAGTTATCGACGACGGAAGAAGAACGTTGAACGTTTACCAACATCTGTTCTATATCGATAACCCGACACTTGTATTCCCAGCCCTGGTTCAAAGAGGTGTCCCGCTTATGATATCCGAGAATCAAGCAGCTGTGTTCGCTCGTGTTTTCTCTCAGCGATTGTCTCTCCCGTCTGTTTCTGACATGAGAGCTTGGGAGGCATCCACGATTGCTGAGAAAGGTAATGGAAAAGAGTTCCATCTTATACCATTCCCGCTGGATGCCGACTACCTCAATCTTTTATACGATTGGGCATTGAAAGCAAGTCCTAGACAGGGATTGGAGAATGATGGGAATGGAAAATTAGGCATAAAATGGGGAGAAAGAGAAAGATGGATACGAGAACGGTTTCTAGAAATCAGGAAAGCGTTTTCGAGCAGAGGGGAAGAGCGGGGTTTGGTACGATCTCTTCGAGATCTGGGATATTATTTTGATCAGTGGAAGCTTAGAGCACGGATATAATTTCCGCGTAACGTTCGACGGAGCATTAGAGACCCGATCCTCTCAAAGAGACTTTGTTTACTACGGCAAGTATTATAGAATTTACTTGTGCCTATATTGATTTATTCCCATACCATTAGGTAGATATCCTGTGAATTCCCCTACTTAGACTATTACCCATTCTGCATATAGTCTGACCATAAAGCATGAAATGAGAAAACCGGGCATTTCAGGCTCATAGAGATAACTCTTTCAATCAATGACCAGCCCAGTTTGAGAATCTGAAGGACAAGAGTGAGTAAGGTACTCTGCGGTACCACAACATCTCGCCACGTTCATTAATCTGTCATAGCCGTAGAAGAGCCGTTCTGGACCGTCACCAACTTCGGCTGCATGCCTAGTACGAGGTAGAGACTGCTTTCAATGGGAGTCCTTATTTCCGTGAACTGGCAGGACAATCTTAAACCTTGATTGCTTGCGAGATTTATTGAAAAGATCAAGGCATCAAGCACGATTCGACTCCAAGCGTGCCGAGCTCGGGCTTATAACGACCCAGAGTGCAGTAGTGATAGTCACCGGTGGAGGCTCTGGTATCGGAGCACCGATTGAAGCAACGATAGACAGCAGTTGGAGGTGACAGGCTCCAGTACGTGATCGGAGACGTAAGTAATGACGAAGTTAACTCGGGGGCCCAATCAAGACATGCAGCGCACTTGTTCTTAATGCTGCCAGTTGGATCATGCCCCGATCCAACGAATCAAGGAACCGTGAATACACCCTTGGTCAGCAAAATATCAACGGAGGATGTGAGTACAATTAGATATCCTCTGCTGATGGGACTTCAGAAATATATAGCCTATATGGAACCTCAGAAGAACCTCATCAACCAGGATCAGTCTTAGCAAAGCTTGCCCTGGCAGCTTCGGACGATCTCAGGGGTGTATTTGCTTCCTGGAACGATGATAGGTTTTCCAGGCACTTCGCGGATCAGTCCAAATATGTCTTGAGACAGAGCCTAGTACTTCAATCCATCTATTCCATAAAAGCATTTTAATAATGGCATAGAGAATAAAGAGTTTGGAGAGTACAAGTTTCTGGCCACTGTACAGAGAGAGGCAGGTCAATATTGGGAAGTGTCACTATGCCAGTTAGAGTGAGAAAATGAAAGTAACAAAGCACACGTCATCGAATTCTAAAGGAGTTGCGATTTGAGATGGCCAGTAGCTCAGAAACATAATTCATTCCGATATCCTTTGTCCTGTACTTTTATTACTTGGTCCATGGAAGCGAAATGCCCCATACCAATCTAAATCATCACTCGATAATCGCTCTCCTGATAGACAAACCACCATCATTCAAGTTGTCATCTTCAGGAAAAAGAGGAAAGAAGGAAGCACAAAGGAAAATATCCCATAACACCTAGGCAGAGAAAATAGAAAGAGTCTTGCACATAAAATAAGAATCACACATAAACGCATACAAGGCTCGTGAAAACCGATGTGAAACTGTCTCTCCCCCTTTGTTCGTCCCCAGAAACCCTCATCGTGGAGAGAAATAGGACGTACCATTAGAAGGAAGGGCACGATTGATCGTCAATGTACACTAAGAGCTTTTTCTTGCCCTTCATTTTTTTTTTCCATTTTAGATGTGGGTATCGTAGGAAAAGCGAAAACAAACAATCAATCGTCAAAATTGGAGCTCAACTGTACATCAAGTGTCGGTGAACCGCCTATCGAAGTATCTCAAGACACCCATTACACTTGCCGCCTCGACTTCCATAGTCGGTCTTGAGCTAATAGATGGCCCGTGGGGGTTCGGCAGAGTGTGCAGTCTAGGGAGCCAGGAATCGATCTCCTCCGACGCACGGGTAAATTGTGGGTGTCGTGATAAGGTCGTGAAGGCGTCCGCGCATGATAGAGTCAGCGGAGAAGAGGCCTTAGGGGCATTGTCATGCTTGGAGGACGGCGGGTTGCGAGACTGACAACATCCGCCATCAGCGCCTTTGCCGCCACAGCAGCCGGAGGCAGAGGAGGTTCCGGAGCGGGCGGCAGCTAGAGACTTGCAGAAGAGAGTACTTCTTGGGTCCGCCTGACATTGGGCGCAGGTTCCCGGGCCGTTGGCGCAGAGATTGGTAGCCTGGTTGATGGGAGGGAGCGTCACCTCGGAGCGAGCATCACTGTCCGAAGGTGGAGGAGTGAACTGGGAAATACTTTGAATGGGAGCAAGACGATTACGGCTGTCGAAGGAGACGCGACGTGACTGCTTCTGTCGCTGCTCCTCCTGGACAGCCATTTCCGCGCAGATGCATGGAGTGCCATCCTGGCAAAAGCCGCAAGGGTCAACAGCAGGGGATGAAACAGAGGACTCGTCAGCTTGGTTATGAGTGGCAGAGAACCGAGAGGTGAAATCGATCTCCATTTCCTCGGGTTCCGACTTTATTTTTGGTTCTGTGCGCTGATGATGCCTGGGGCTGTCATCAAGGGCCCGAGAGGCAAGGCTTTGCGATAGATGTTCGATTCCGGGCATGGTAAAAGCATCCTCGATGCACTGGCAATGGGCCAAAGAGCAATGGCTGCAACCTAATGGGACATCCTCTTCCTCGTTATTTCTGGAGGATGTGTCCCGGCCGTCTTCTTGCCTTTGGGCTGGACGACTCATCCGAGAGTCTTGTGCTGGCAGACGAGGCGACAGAGGTCCTCGATCGCCGGAAATCGTCGGATCCACATTCGACTGTCTCGACGCCTTGGAAAAAGAATCTCTGGTGTTTTTTCCTGCGCCGATTTCCTTCTCTAAGGTGTGGCATCGGTCGCGCCACCAGCTGATTTCATGCCGGCTCTGCTCCAGCTCATGAGACAAGTTCGCTATCTGACCCTTGAGCTCAGTCACATGGACATCATTTTCCTCCTCGATTTGCTTAATCTGTTCCTCCAGTTCGCCTACCCGAGCAGCTCGTCGTTCGCGGAAAGCTCTCTGGGCAGCGCGGTTCTGCGCCTTACGCTTCGTCGGTGGCGTGTCGGTTGCAGGCTTGCGACCGGGCTTTGGGCGCGGCGGTATAATCCATTCCTTCGAGGTGACAGAACCGGGAGTACCTGGGCCCGGGGAGGATGCGGGTGCGGAGGTTAGGATGGCGGGCTTGCAAGCCAGCGGGGGGACCGAGGGAGCAACCCTAGGCGAAGGGGCTATCGACGATGTAGCTGGGGTTGCCATCGCGCCCCGGCAATTAGTTGGTTAGCTCCTGGAACCTCTGCTACATCTCAATGGTCAGCGGTGGGCATTTTGTGGGTTGGCGTTGATGGGGGAGAACAGTACGTGTACGTGCCCGGCGGGACGCGGGTAATGAAGCTGGTGGTGTTACACTGGGGTCGGTCGGAAACCCGGAACAACACCAGCCGGCGCAAGAGCCGAAGGGCAGAACAGTGTGAACACCGCGAGGAAGGAAGACGAACTCCAATTAAAGGTGAAAAAGAAACAAAAAGAAGCAAGAAAAGCTACTCTCTGTCACCTTCCATCGCAGAGAACGGCAGAGCCGATGGGAAGCGGGCGTGGAGAGGGGAGAAAGCAGGGATTGGGAACGAGGAAAGAGGAGAAAAACGGGACTTGTGATCGGATCAGATTAGATTATCGTGCGCCACGTGACCGCCGATGTCGCTTGCCGGTCACATTCGGCGGGGGAGCGCCGGCCGGAGTTTCCTGATTGGGAAAGGATAGCCGCCACGAGCTAACTGTTACAGGCTAGATCGGCGCATGGCACGCACGCACGCACTGTGGGACGACTTCACAATTGCGGTAGTTCATGCTCTGCTTGAACCTGGACGAGGGCATACGGTAGGAATTATGACTGTAAGTGCCGTTCTGGTGCGTCCAAGTTTGCATGTACGTCCAAGGTAACTACTGGTAGCTACTCGATTGGTACTTACTTCACATTCCTTCTGGGGCCTATCACGATAATACATCAGAGTTGGCAGTCCAGTACGACGATTTCAGAAAATAGCAGCCATAGGGCCAGCTCACAGCTGTGTCAGCTTAGGCGTGCCTGGTGAAGGAGCAGCTGAGTTCCTCGTCTCGATGAACACCTTCTGCAGACCCATCTGCCGCCTAGAGAACAAGTCGTATATCTTCTCCATGTCTTCGAGCCGAAGGCGATGAGTAAGCATATCACTAGGCTCGATATCGCCCTTCTGGATGAGACTGAGAAGGTGATCCCAGTATTTGTGCACGGGGGCTTGGCCATTAGCGATGAATCGGACGCCGAGCTGCATGAGAGAACCGATGTTGAAGTGATTCACCTAAGCACATGGTCAATCGGTTAGAGGCAAAAAGAAAGAGAGAAAGGAAAAAAGAAAGGTAAATAAAGGAGACTAGGCCGGTGGCCACGTACGTAACCAGCATATACACCTGTGATGCCAATGCGCCCGAACGGACGAACCGCCATGGCCATCTCGTTCAGAATCTCGGGAGTATCCGTTTCTGCTCCCAGGAGAGTCTCGAGATAATGCAGCCAGCTCTTGGAATACTCTCCCGAAGTGCAATCAAGACACACGTCGGGTCCGCCGGGGACTATCTTCTTCAGCTGCGACCTGACGGATTCGCCCTTCGGAATACTCGTGAAGTCCAACGTCTCAATCTGAGGCCTTTTAGACTTTACAAATTCCAGTCGCCATGCTCCCTCTCCGCCGTCGATGAGAATGACTCTCCCCGCGCCGTGATAGAGGCTGAACTCAGCCGCCATCTGTCCGATGGACCCGGCACCCCAGACGGCCACTGTGTCCCCGTGTTCTACGCCGGTATCGACCACACAATGCCACGAGGTGCAAAGGGTGTCGGACAGGTACAGGCCTTTCTCATCAGGTACATCGTCGGGGAGATGCAGCAGATTGTAGTCTCCATATGGCACACGCACGTATTCCGCTTGTCCACCGGCGAATCCGGCTGTCAAGTGGGAATAGCCGAAGAAACCTGGCTCAGTGTAAGTCTGTAAGCCCTTTAAATTAAGGCATAGCAATGGACTTATTACCTGCAGTCCGCTTTCCGTAAAGCGCGTTTTGAAGTGTGCTCCCATTCGTCGTCTCGCAGGCCGTGTTCAAATTCTTCTTGCAGAATCGACACTGACCACAGCCAATGCCGAAAGATGCCACGACACGCTGACCGGTTTTGACACGTCTGATTCCCGGGCCCACGTTCTCGACCACTCCACAGAATTCGTGGCCGAGTATGTCACCCTTCTTCATATCAGGAATGACTCCTGAAAGGGCAGGCCAGCATCAGACACAATAATGCACGTCTCCAAGCGCCACAAAAAGCATTTACGCACCATGATAGAGGTGGATATCACTCCCACAGATCGTGCTGCCAGTCACTCTAACAATGACATCGTCTGGATCAATGATCTTCGGCTTCCTAGTCTCGACTAACAGAAACCCCGATCGTCAACGGCTAATCCAGGTACAATTGTTGTACATGGTGCAAATAGGTCCGAGGCCTGTGGGATAGGCTTACCAACTTTGACAGTCCCTTTCCCCTGCCACGTCGTCGCTTTCATAGGCGGTGCGTTCTTGTCTCCCCAGTCATCCGCACCATAATTGCTTATGTCTGTCTGGACGGAGGCCGGGCCACGGCCAATGGCGTTTTCCAGCACATGTGCAGCTTGGGCGGTAGCCATTTTGAGATAGATTATTTTTTTGAGCACTAGTTTGTAATTCTGGAAAATCAGATGAAAAAGAAAGTAAATTCGGCATGGCGATTGAATATCGTATATCTCCTATTTTATCATACGTATTGCTCAATATGGATATACTGGTGAACGTCGAACTCGCCTCCCCGAGCTGACATCACCTTGAGGTAGATGGAGATAACGAGTAGTAATAGACCCCTAAGAACCAACAACATGAAATCAGAGTTCTTCTCGGATTTCTAATCAATTGATGATTAATAATTTAACATTTAATCTGTATTTGCTTCAGAATACGTCAGGATAAGTTGTTCTGGGGGGATTTGCTTTCCGGGTATGATCACATGGTGCGGTGCTGCCCTGGCCTACCAGTTGGGGTTCGCTGGTTCGAGCCCAGTAATCGGACATCGGGAAAGTACTGGATCTCTGTTACGAATTTGATTGTGTCTATCAAGAGGGCATAATTCGATCGTCAACTCCCTGGTACTGCGTTCTAGACCAGTGTAAACAGTGCCTTCATGGGGACGAGGAAAGAACAAGCCAAACCCCCGGGGGGGGCGGGGGGGGGGGTGAGGAACCCCCTATTAACTGAATATGAAATAGTACAATGTGGCTAGAACCTCAAAAATGTGCCAGTAAGATCCAGGCGAACGCGTCGGAGTTCCCTGGTTTTACGCGTCCTATTCCTCATAACCGAGAACCGACCAGTGCGAAGACGGAGTCAAAGTCAGCGTCTCCAAAAAGCCGCCGGGAGAAGCATAAGTCCATCCGTGTCGATCTGTCGGGCAGCGTTCGATAAAGTAGAGAGCAATCAATGTTCTTGATCTCCATTTCATCGGTATTCCTCTTGCCGGGTTGTCAAACACGAGAACGGGAGATGTTCAGGGACAGTGGCTTGCGCAATCACGCGAGGGATCTGCCTGGGATCACGAGTCCCCGACAGTGGGCGGACTTATTTCTTCCAAGGTCTCACAGACGAAGAGATAACTGGCGATTATGATGGATCATTTGGTCGACGGCTCTGTAGATAAGGAGTAGCTGTTCTTCTTCAAGCCGTCCCAGATAACCGTTCTGCGGCTAGTAATATATCGCAGTTGGGAACGGCCGGGATTCACAGGCATGTGTTGGGGGCGTCTAGATTAATCAAAATTAACTGCCGAGGAATAGTCAGCCGGTTGAGAGTGAGAAGAAAAGAGTGTTGAATTCTGAACTGTCATTTTGCATTGCCCTAACACGACAACCGCTAGTTGAAGCTACTGCAATGAGATGCAGCAAACAGAGAACGGATAAGGTTCAATATGCAGTAAGAACGACTGGATGTGGCGTCGAAGGTTCGTCCTCAGAGCAGTTGATGTGAGATACTTTTCGACTGGTCACTCTCTCTTGCAGAAATATCGCAGATACGCTGCATACAGGGCTGTTGCATATCCTGTGCAGCGTATCGCGTTGCAGAGCGAATAGAACGAGTACGAGCCGTCCTAGTAGACTCCAATAGTCTGCTTCTGCAATGTGATGTGGGCGTGGAAGAGCCCTGTTGCGATAATGAACCTTGCAGCAGTCTCTGGGGGGCGCGGCGAACCCGCAAGCGCGAAATCTTGGCTCCACAGAGTCCACACTCTAGTCAGATCGATGGAAAGCGTCAAGCTTTCTTACTTCCATCCTCTCTCGTACATGCCGGCTCCCGTCAAACTCCAGAAATTTGCCATCCATTAAGGGGCAATGGGGCTTCGGAAACTGTTTCAGCACCAGGTAAGAGGGCCGTTCCAAATGGTCGGAGTGGGCAACCCCTGGCCGCCTCTGTGGTCGCTTCTGTCTCATCCGAGATTCAGATCCAGCGTCTCCGTCCAACAGACGCAGCGCAACAGTATGCACATCCAGGTGGGTGATTCAACTTTCCTTCTCGCTGGGTCCCCGTGCCCTTGCTGGAGTCTCAACGGTGGGATGACTGTGTGATCTGTCCACCCTGGTCGATCGTCTTCTTAATAATGATAGGCGCTTAACTATTACCTGTCATGCCTGGACACTGGACTACTCTGCAGGCCATTATATGTATGCGGCGCTGGCGCACCTCCCTCCCAGAATCTTACTTTTTCTGTCATTTCCTCTTTACGGGCAATATCACTTCGTTTCCCTCCTTGCATTCTGCATTCATTCTTTAGCGCTGGGCTCGCTCGGCCGTTCTTTCATTCTGTCATTCCTTCTTTACAACAGAAAGAGTCACGCACCGGTTGACTCTACAAGTCTGTCTTTTACTTTTACTTTATTAAATTCCATACATTCCTTCTTCTTCTTCTTCTTCACACTCCTTCAGATTCCAGCTTTTTGAGTCTATTTCAAATTATCAAACTATCCTGGGGGCTTTTCTCTTATTCAATATGCTGGCCATCTATTTACTTGCCTTCTTGCTCGCAGCGCTGTCCGTCCCTGTGCGGTCCGAACCGAAGAGCGTTTTCGCTCATTTCATGGTGAGCTGAGCTTCCCCTCTTTCCTGCTGAAGGAACCTTTGTTAATCTGGACTTTTGAGGTCGGGAATGCGTATTCCATGACGGACGAGCAATGGGAGTCTGATATCCAGGCCGCCAAGGATGCCCACATTGATGGATTCGCTTTGAATATTGCCCTGCAAGATGAGTACACTGGCGAGGTTGTCAAAAGGGCCTACGACGCAGCCGAATCGGTAGGCGGCTTCGCGCTGTTCCTGTCCTTCGACTACGCGTCTGGCGGCGCGTGGCCCGCGGATCAGGTTATCACCACCATCAACCAGTACAAGGACCTGCCGGCGCAGTTCCGGTACAAGGGCAAACCCCTGGTTTCCACTTTTGAAGGTCCTGCGAACGCAGGTGACTGGCCCGGAATCAAAAGTGCCACGGGCTGCTTTTTTGTACCGTCCTGGACTAGCTTGGGAACGACAGGGCTCTCGTCGGTTCAAAGTAACATTGACGGTTTCTTCAGCTGGGATGCATGGCCAGTTGGAGCTGAGGATATGACCGACGCTCCGGACAAGTCATGGCTGTCTGCTCTTACTGGAAAGCCGTACATGATGCCCGTTTCTCCTTGGTTCTACACGAACCTGCCTCAGTGGAACAAGAACTGGCTTTGGCGTGGGGATGACCTGTGGCATGACCGCTGGCAACAAGCCATTCAACTGCAGCCCGATCTTGTTGAAGTAAGCTATCTTGCCTTGTTTTGGTTTTGTTTCCCTTTGCCCCCTCCAGGCCTTGCTCTTTGTCCTTGCTAACAGTCACACAGATAATTACTTGGAACGATTACGGAGAGGCACACTACATCGGACCGGTATACGACGCTGGGATTCCCCAGGGAGCTTCCTGGTACGTCTCCAACAACCCGCACGACGCGTGGAGGACTCTTCTCCCGTATTATATCGACGCCTACAAGTCCGGAAATTCTACTACGAACACAACCATCGACTCGGACAAGATTACCTACTGGTACCGCCCTAACCCGTCGGAGTCGGGCTCCAACGGCGGCACAACAGGTAACGCTGTTTCGCAGGGTCAGCAGGCGATTGACCCCTGCCTCGTTTCTCTGGACAAGGTGTTCCTAACAGTCCTGGTTCGCCTGCCGAGCACTGTCACGGTTCAAATCGGAAATGGGGAGATCACGACCCTCCGCGCCACCCACTCAGGCATCAACCACTTCTCTGTTCCGTTCGATGGACAGACAGGTAATGTGAGCTTCGCAATTCAACGACAAGGCCGAACGGTTGCGAGTGCTACGGGTCCGGAGATTACCGATCAGTGTGATAATGGACTTGTGAATTGGAATGCCATTGTTGGTTCGAGTGGTTCTCCATAGAGAGGGCTGGACCCTTTCCACTTCGCTTCTCTTTCTCACCTCACTTTTCATGCTGCATCGTTTTATCTCTCTCGCCGTCTTTTTCTTCTATCTCTTCTTACGCAAAAGCCAATTGTAGACTAGTGAAATTGACGGTTTATTGGTGCTTGATCTAGCTAGACAACAGTAGCGCGTATAGGACGCATTGTTGATTTGCGAGTACAACACTATAGCATTATCCTGATTACTAGCATCTAGATAATTTAGTCATTCATCACAAAGAACCAAATGTGTTGCAGAGGAGTACTGCTAACGGTGCAGTTGGAGATTCCTGTGCAGGTTGGGGGTTTGTCTACTTCTGTCTTACTCTGGCCCTTGCTCCTCTCATTGGCATTTCATCGAATAGCCAAGTGTATGATAAATAATACTTCTATTTTGTCTGACGATTTTTTCCAGCGCTTCTACCTCTCACATAGCTGCCCTGCCAGCGGAGTTGGACAGGCTGGCCCTCGACATGCGTTGGTCGTGCATTCTTAATCAGTGATAATACTTCCTACTCCTTAGCTAGCTCTGTTGGCCACGGACATTTGCAAGGCTACTTAGACGAGCCTCCCTTCTCAAGTGGCCCAGATTTCGTAGGCTGTCCTATCGCGAAACGCGAGGGCGTCCCCCTCACTGGGGCAGCTCCTATCTACAGTTGGGAGCTCTGGTTTGAGACAGGGGAGTAACCAGCTTCTGCATGATCGCGGTCATCAGGTAGAAGAAGCCTTCGCAGGGGTCATGTAGACGACGCGCTGCACTCGTTTCGTGGCGCGTCGAAAGGAATCAGATCGACAGGGCCTTGCGAGGGTGGAGACTGCGAGACTGCGACCAACTGATAAGCGCCATCAGCCTGCGACATTGCATCAACCGACATCGCTCTGCTTCCGACCTCGGGGAGTCATCCATCTAGAACGCACACACCCACCATCGCGAGTCTTCCACTCCCCGATTCCCACACTGACGATGACACGGAAAGAGATCTTCGCCCGCCAGGATTCCTCCCTGGCTCTGCGCATGTCCAGCTCTGCCCATCTTCCCGATCCCCAACATGGAGACGCGAACGGGACCCGTCCCCAGCCACGCGACAGGCACGCAGCCGTCTCTCCGGAAGCATACACAAAGCCATATTGCGAATTCATGACCGCGAACCCGACCATCTTCCATGCCGTGGAGACCTTCGCCAAACAGCTCGAGCAAAATGGTTACAAGCGGCTCTCCGAACGCGCGGTGTGGACCGCAGAACTTAAAAAGGGAGGGAAATACTACTCGACGCGCAACGGCAGTGCGCTGATCGCGTTCGCCGTCGGAAAAGACTACGAAAGCGGTAATGGCATTGCGATCATCGGGGGCCACATTGATGCCCTAACGGCAAAGCTAAAGCCTGTCTCCAAGCTGCCGACGAAGGCGGGTGTCCAGCAGCTGGCCGTTGCGCCATATGCGGGCGGTTTGGGTCCGACGTGGTGGGATCGCGACCTCTCCATCGGCGGTCGCGTGTTGGTGCGAAACACGGCGACAGGCAAGGTGGAAACGAAGTTGGTGAAATTGGATTGGCCCGTAGCGAAGATCCCGACGCTGGCGCCGCATTTCGGAACCCCCTCGCAGGGGCCGTTCAATAAGGAGACCCAGATGGTTCCTGTGGTGGGGATTGATAACTCGGATCTTTCCTCCGAGTCGTCACAACAACCTCGTTCAGTTGAGAGAGATTCTGCGATCCGGCCTGGCTCTTTCGCCTCCACGCAGCCTGCGAAGCTGGTTAAACTGATCGCCCGCGAACTAAGCATTGTAGACGCCAATGATATTGTTAGCTGGGAGCTTGAGCTGTATGACAGCCAGCCCGCGCAGGTAGTTGGGTTTGATAAGGATCTGATATCTGCTTGTCGCATTGACGACAAACTCTGCTGCTATGCCGCGCAGGAGGCCCTTCTGGCCTCCCCGGACCATGCATCGAGCGGCGTCGTGAAGATGGTCGGCATGTTCGATGATGAAGAAGTGGGCAGCTTGCTACGACAGGGCGCACGCTCCAATTTCTTGAGCAGTGTAATAGAGCGCATTGCAGAGGCTTTTGCCCCTAGCTACGGGCCCAACGTGCTGTCGCAGACCGTGGCGAACAGCTTCTTCGTCTCCTCAGATGTCACTCATGCCGTTAACCCGAACTTCCTCAAGGTCTACCTTGAGAACCATGCACCTCGCTTGAACGTGGGTGTGGCGGTCTCTGTGGATCCGAACGGCCATATGACCACAGACAGTGTTAGCCATGCTATCCTCAAGCGCATCGCTGAGCGATCCGGGTCAACGCTGCAGGTGTTCCAGATTCGCAACGACTCGCGAAGCGGGGGTACCATTGGACCCATGACTAGTGCGCGCATCGGAGTGCGATCTATCGATGCCGGTATTCCGCAGCTTAGCATGCATAGCATTCGTGCGACGACGGGAAGCTTGGATCCTGGACTGGGTGTGAAGCTGTTCAAAGGATTTTTTGACTTTTTCGAAGAAGTGGATAAGGAGTTCGTCGATTTCTAAGCGAAAGCGACTCCTTTCTTGTTCCTTTGATTTGGTATCACTTGAGATTTTAGACTTTGTTTTGGACTGCTGAGCATTTGTTTTGCTTCCTTTTCTCTATTGGTATATATCAGCATAGATCGGCATATGCGGCCTCAGCTTTTATATCGACCTTTTTCCAATGAAGACATCTACTAGTTCGTTCTTTGGTCCTTCGAGAACATGTCTGCGACTCGCCGCGCACTTGTGACGTTCCGACAGTAAGGGACAAGAGCTACGGACACAGACATTACTCATATGAAATGGTCGAGGTCCCAACCTCTTCGTACCGCAAGAAGGACGCTAGGGCCCTGTCCGCATCCGTCAAACGCAGATTTTTTTACTCACGAGCGGATCCCTTAGACACAGCTGGCTGACAGATGAGCTGGTAAAAACTCTATAGCGGTGTAATCTGCCCATTTTTTCCTATTCTATTAAAACATGTGGAACGAGCGAGGGGAAAAATCACAATACTGCCAGCTAGCTCACTCATGTGGCCTGATAATTACTTCACGCTCCTGTGTCGAACTTACGTAATTGGATCAAAAAATTCCCAGAGCCCTAGGATAAGCTCAACATCCCACCGACAAATCCATTAAGAGGAGGCCACTAGACCGGGTAATTACAGTAATTCGTTGAATACGAGGTCATCTTATCTGATTCTGTTGGAGGCCACCTAATGGACGGATCTGATAAAATAGGGCTTGGCGGCCCAGGTCCTTCGCCCAATCAAGCGCCGTCTGTCATGGAGGGTGTCAACAAGGCCCCCTTGGCGCCTCGGTGGGTGCTCGTTCCGAGGAAGAGAAGAGATTTCTCGGAGGGAAGGGTACGGAAGCACATGGGGACTAGCAGGGAGCTTAGCAGGGTGTAACCGAATGGCTACTACATATAAATACCACACTGAGCGGCCGCGATCTTCCGTCCTCTTACTGTCTTAAGTTATCTGGCCCGGGAGATTTCTCTGATAACTCCACTATCTGATCTCGTCTGATCTCGTCTGATTTGACGCTGGTCTTGAAATCTCTGCCATTTCCTGGACTGATGCAGTGGTTCAAGCAGAAGCAAGCCGAGGAGGCCGTTGTGGCCCAGGCTGCCCCAAACGACGTCCTGCCCGATGACAAGGATCTCCACGGCGAGCCCTTATCGCGGGAGAACGAGTCTCAGGAGGAGGAGGAGGAGCCTGTTTTCGATGGAGTCAAAGCTGCCCGTGCCATCACCTCGGTATGGAGCAAGAACCATATGTGGCTGCTTCTCGCAGTGTAAGTTCTCTCCTCTGTCTGATCAAGGTTTATTATCCCCAGCCGTGAGGGAACTACTCGCTGATAGCCACAGAATCTACCTGTACACCTACATCGACGGCCTCTTTTACTACACAGTCTCCAACCTCGAGCGATATATCACCTCCGATTTTGCCGCCCACGAGCTGATGAACACTATCTACCTACTGCAGAATATCTTCGGCGCGGTTTCAACCCTCGTCATCAGCAAGATTATCAACATCTGGGGTCGCATTGAGGGTCTTATCATCATGATCATCTTCTTCGTTATTGGTACGTTGTTTCTCTGGCCAGCTGTTGGGAGAGACCGTCAGTTCTAAATTGCATGAATAGGCGTGATAATCAAATGCTCGAGCCCCAACATCCAGGCCTATGCTGCTGCTGCCGTGTTCCAAGCCATTGGCAAAGCCGGCCTCTCATACACTGTCAACGTCGTCATCGCCGACATGACCACACTGCGCCACCGTATGCTCATCGTCGCTTTGTCCCAATTTGCCCTCTTGACAAATGGCTACGCCGCCTCTCCTCTTGCAGACAGATACCTAAACCACAGCAGTTGGCAGTGGGCGTACGGCACTTACTGCATCCTCGCTCCTGTCCTCGTCGCACCCATTATCCTCATTCTGTGGTTTAATCTGCGGAAGGCAAAGCAAATGGGTCTCTATACGCCTTCTGTTTCTGGTCGTTCGACCCTTGAGTCCATTAAGTTTTACGTTATTGAATTTGATGGTATGTGAATCCCTTCGTCAGTTCTTTCTTTTTTTTTTTCCTTCCTGCATCTCCCAAAATGGATCCAACTGACTCAATGAACTGTATAGTCGTTGGAGTCATCCTCGTCACTGCTGGCTTCACGCTCCTCTTACTGCCAATTTCAATGGCAGGTAGCGCTGCTAACGAGTGGCGCTCCGCCCATATCATCGTCATGATCGTCATTGGCGGGGTTCTTCTCCCTATTTTCGGTATATGGGAACGCTACTTTGCGCCGATCCCATATTTGCCGTGGAAATATCTCTCGCGTTGGAATGTTATCTCTGGGGGTCTTGCGTATGGTATGGTGTTCTTCACCACTGAGTAAGTGAACCTCTCTCTCTCTCCTTTTCTTTCCTTTTTTCTTTTTTTTTTCCGAGAAAATTGTTGAAGTGTATTGTTGCGATCTCTGACACCAATTTAGTATTTGGGATATCCAATTGGGAACCTTCCTCCAGGTGGTGTTGAACGTCGATTACACAGACAGCAACTATATTCTCAATGCTTACAGCGCTTCATCCTACTTCTTTGCCCCCTTGGTTGGCTAGTAAGACATATCCTTTCCTTTCCGGGGCCTACCTGCGTTCATCAGTCTCCTGCCAAAAAAAACCCCTACTAACATATCCTTCTCAGTGCTATCCACCTCACAGGTCGCTACAAGTGGCTCACTCTGATTGCCATGCCATTCGAAATAGTCGGCACCGCTCTCCTTGTCACCTTCCGGAAGCCTGGCACTGCGCCAGGTCTGATCGCTATGACGCAGGTCTTTGTCGGTATTGGCGGTGCTATAATCCCGACCACAGCGCAAATCGCGATGATGTCCGCCGTTACGCAGGCCGAAATTGCACCCGTCCTGGCCATCTATAACGCTGTCGGTTCCATCCTTGCTTCTGTCGGTACCACCATCGGTGGCGCCATCTGGAACAGCGTTCTGCCGGACAGGTTGTACAAGAACCTACCTGCAGAGGCTAAGAACCAGTCCCAGGCTATTTTTGAGGATATGACCGTTGCTCTGGGCTACCCAATGGGTACACCTATCCGTCATGCTATCAACGTGTCCTATGGTGAGACAACGCGTATCCAGGCTATTGTTGGCGCGAGCATCATGCCCTTGCTGCTCTTGTCCTTCATTTTCTGGAAAGATTACAAGATTATTGGTGTAAACCAGACAAAGGGCCGTGTTCTCTAAGCGGCAGACACTACTAGTGTTTATGCAGGGGAGTCAGACTAATGATTGTATTCTGGGTCTTTCTTTCATCTCTCACCTCACTAATGTCTCTTGGTCTGCTGTTTGTAACCCCAGTCACTGCTCTATCAACGTGAGACGACCAGAAGTTGTTGTGATGTCTGTCTATAAACTGTATCATCAGGATATGTAAGGCTGAGAAGCCACAGGGACTTTCGCTTTAGTTTCCACAGCCGCTCCTATAGTGATATAGATAGCCAGATAATCATCAGGACGTTATATGATGCTCTTGCTCTTCAATGTTGTAGTGGTGGTCGTCACGCCATTGGAGACTTTGGATAACCTACTTCCCACTCCCTGCTGTTGAACCAATGTCACCGCACTCTCATCGTCGTCGCCAAAATCGGCACGTTCCAAGCATCCTGTACCCGTACTCTCATGTCCCGACCGAATATCGCTCGAACAGATCGCGTCTCGTGCTGCCCCCGCGACTCTGGGATGTATGTCGACCTGGACGCGGTGATGTACTGACACATGCACCGGGGGCAGAGTGACGGTATTCAGGCTCCGCGGTCGGGGAGCCCAGTATGCGAGGAAATTCGGCAGAATTCTGGATACTAGGGGTTTGAGCGCTGGGAGACAGGCGCAGATTATGCCTGTGTTGCATTCGATGGCTGACCAGGTGGCTGCGCCGACGTTGTCGTCTGTCATACAACATGTTATATGTCTGTCGTCGACGTCTTTTTTTTGTCCCCCTAACTAACTTACAGGTAGGGTCAGATGAGTTGGAGATCTTCTTCAAACTGATTAATCGGATGATGCTGGTTATGCATACGCTGGAGCATAACATTATTAGCCAGGAGCAAAGCAACTGACACGGCATCCAAAAAGGGGAGGAGGCTCTTACAACCCGCCCAGGGCAAATATCCCAATGACCCCAATTCTCTGCCTGAGGGGCAACCTCAACCCCTTCAATGCAGGGATGGGGATCAGCAAGATTGCAATATCTGTCAAGATATGCATACTGGCGTTGGAGAACCACAACGCCACCATACTAAGACAGTGTCCTTTCATCGAGGGGTCCCAGAACTTGGCCACGGGAATGCAGTTGAGGAATCCACTCACCACGGCCCAGGTGCCGTATGTAGCTAGTATAGATAGGACGATGCAGCAGGTGAGCCGCATGGACGGGGTCGGGAAGACGCGGTGGTATTGAAGCAAGATAGAGGCTTTGGCGCAGAGAAGCGAGGTATTGTAGAAGGGGACAGTAAGGTAGAAAGCCTGCTTCATTAACAACTGCATCTAACATTTCCTAGCAGGAGATGAAAAAGGAAAAAATTCGCGACTGCAACTGCTGCTCACCTTCATTTGCTCCTGCTTAACACACAGAGGGATATCAGCTTCGTGCATGCCCATGCCGTAAATAGCTTCCATAACGAAGAAAGACATGAAGATGAGCGAGGACATCTGTTTTCCCACTCGTCAATATGCACATATATATATATATCTGTAAACCTCGACGAAGACATAAGAACGGCTTTTACAAAGTGCATACCAATGCAACAAGCACCATCCAGTCATTCGCTTCCATATGGTTTATCAAGTATCTCCGGGTGAAGACCCGCGCTCCAACGAAACATGCCGCCAGGGTCGTGAAAACAACACTGACTGCCAACGCCTGCGCTCCACGAGCGCAGAGCCACATATGTCTTTCATGGATTCCCTGGCTTTCTCGAGGATACAAGACATGATCGATGTCGAGCGTATCGAGCATTGTTAGTTAATCTACCTTCATGTTAGAAGATAGATGGCCGCACAATGAAAAAAAGAAAGAGGAGGGGCAAATTAACAGCAAAGAGGAATAGCAGTAAAGGAGAGAACAAAATACCTAACTCCTTGTTACACCCTGCGCTTTGACTTGGGGTGGTATCCGTATCTTCTTGTTGTACAAATTGGCCCTTTCCCAATGCACGGACTGACCCTGTTGCCCTGTTTCTGTCAGTGAGACCAAATGAACCATCCCGAAGGCAGATTAAACATACAAGCGATCCGTCTTTGCTCGCTCTTTTTTGTTATTATCTTCTCTCACGATTTCTCAAGCCTCTCAAGATTTGAAGGGAATGTCCTTGAAAAAAGAGATGATATTCGGGGAAAACAATGGACGGGCAAAGAGATATATTTAGAGCAAGCGGTCGAGAAGGGAAGCAGAACCGTAAGCGGAGAATCTCAGACAAGAACCACATATCGAATGCGGAAGTTTGATACGGATCCCAGGCGAGGTTCCAAGCGTTCGACATACGAGCGTCAGAGCAAACCTACATCGCCTATTCTCCTGTGGGAGTGCCATTTGTCCAATACTGTCATGAACTGATGCTTTTTTGGTTGACAGTTTCGGATTCCTAGGGTACTAAGTTCCGGATGCTGTGAGTGCGGCATAACAAGCATGAAGCCGTATTCGAGGCTTGGGACCGGATAGTCATATTTCATTATCTTAGAGCGGACAGTTGACTCGTACTAGGTATATTCTGGACGCGGATGTGAAGATGACTAAGACAATGAAGGATTCTGTCAAGTACGCATTGACGTGTAGTGGATGAGACAATAGACGAAAGCAGTGGCCTCGTAGAGTAAAAGGGCCTTCCTCGTCGATCCGGTTGGCCGGTGTGGTTAAACAACTGCAGGGACCAACCCGGTTCATTGCATTCAAGCTCCACACTATCAATTGGCGGTATAACCTGTAGTCAGGTAAAGTACAGAGCAAATTACCAAGTGAGATATTCATTATTGAGAGAGGTGTACAAGTAGCCATGGCAAGTCTGACAACAGGAATCTTGCTTACACCTTGCTTCAGATTGAAACTCCAATGAGCACTGACTTAAAATTTTAGGGGTCTGCATGTTGTAATCATCAACTTAGTTATACAGTAATGGACAAAGACATATATTGGATACAGTTGAACAATGCATGTGTTGATGCAAATATACATTCCAATCAGGTGCAGAAATGTTTATCCAACATGTTGCACTAACCCTGCACAATGTGCATACAGGAGTACATCAGGCTTCTGTATTCAGAACCTAACACTAGCCAATAAAGTAGATGTATCCTTTTCACCTGCAATTTACACATATGAGCAGGTAGGATCACTGTATTGTATGTGGCTTTGTACATGGAGTTCTCCAGAATTTTGCCTGTAAGGGCTGATGCACTGTTAGGGCTTACAGGAATAATAGCAAACAACTGGCAAGACACATAGCCATGCCTCATTATAATGCATCTGAGCATTACCACAGCCCAATGTGCTTCTCCAGGACTGTGGATACATGATGTGGGGCGCCTTCCTAAGCAAGCAGATCCAGGTGCACGGCAATGGTTAGAAGCATCCCACTATTTTTCTTCATACTGGAAGCACAATATGTAAGCATCCACAAAACGGGTAGACTCTTTGGTTTATCAGCTCAGACCTCCTTTTGAGAGACGCGGCTTCCCTGCTCATGCACCGAGTCATAATAGGTTATCAGGCGGATACACCACGCCCAGCAGGAAAGAAATTCAGCAGGCTCGTACAAGGGTATTGTGTCTGGAACGTACTTCGGCACGGCTACACGAAGCGCAGTCGACTTTAAAATTAGACCAGACACACGTGGATTAGTTTGTGGCTCCGATGTCCCCGGAGAAAAGTACGTGTCTCGGGGCATGTTGGAGTGGATGTTTGCGAAGAAAAACACTAGCAGGTAGATATTAGACTAGGTCAGACCATGCCATTATATGAATTGTGTATGCATGACGACGGGACCATCAGCAGAACCGCCTGTCCATGGCTTTTTGCTTGTTGAATGCTGACAGTTCATCTGTAATATTGTGCATCAAATTCCCTCCACTCTTGGTCCGGGTTCTTCCCAGGCATCGTAAATCGCCTGGAATACTCACTATTGGCCACCTCCTGTGTCGTCAACCCTGGAAGGAAAGGTGGATCCAGAATGCATACTGTCAAGCGTCCGAGTGCCAAGACGACAGGAAGTTCACCAAAATACAGGAAACGACTCGGCCCAACAGGATGTCTCCCATAGCCTCAAAGGAATTAGGTACTCATCTGTCAGCACTGTAGACAACCGAATCCATGTCGCATTGCAGTTTGTGATACATGTCTCCCTCTTCGCTCCTGCAAGAAGCCTTGAGCCACGGCACTAACGATTATCTTCGAGATTTCGTCTGGGTATTCTCGAACGAATAGCAGCAATTGTCCCATGATAATTACACGTGCTGTGATAGTATCCTGGCGAGGACTGGCGGACATTGTCCTGAGCTTCTTGAAAGGAATAGGGCGCTCAACTCAACAGAAGAGGGTTTAGCACCGCGGCCGATGATTATCAGGCAATCTCGAATTTCACATCACAGTGGGATCCTTTCCAGAGGATATCTGGAGCCTGCAGCTGTCGTCTCACACCCAAATAAAAGATTTTAACGTTAATGGTGGAGTGGAGTATGGAGTGGAGTGTCAATAATAGTATGATGGTCTGGTAACTGTGCTGCTTGCTGAGGGCGTGAAATAGATTAATATAATAAAATTTGGAACGACCTAATATATTTATATATGTAATAACAACCAGAAAAAGAGATGAGGCCCATATGGAGCCCTGAAATGAAAGAAATTCGGCCATAACCTGGCGCCTTAGCTGATAACGCTGTCGAGCTAAGATAAGTATAACGCACAGACCACTACCGGAAGAAAATCCAGGAGGCAATTCAGTCAACACAAGCACACCGTCACTTCCCTACGCACGCCCAGTTTTCCCCCTTTCTCACTGGAAACTGCACGGGGAGCAATCATGGCAGACTTGGAAGATAACCCCAAGCCCGTCTACTGCATCGTCCTAGATGCAGGACCCATCCTGAAGAACACCCCGCCTCTTTCGACTCTACTCGCACAAAGCGAAGAACTTCTTACGACGCCCTCGGTGATAAATGAAATTCGTGATCCAGACGCAAGAATGCGAGTCGAGACGCTGTATCTCCCATTTTTGAAGCAGCGGACGCCGACACCCAAGAGTATTAGTGTTATAAGCGAATTCTCTCGGAAAACCGGTGATCGGCCAGTATTGAGCAAGACCGATATCGAGGTACTGGCGCTTGCTTATGAAGTTGAGTGCGAGAGAAATGGAGGGGATTGGAGGTTGAGGAGCGTTCCGGGACAGAAACGAGTGAACGGCAAGCCGCCTTCCAAGGAGCAAGAGAAGAAGGAGGAAAAGGAAGACAATAAGGAAGATGACGGGTCTGGATCCAGAGGGGATCTGGAGAAGGCTGGTGAGAATACAGATGTTGAAAATATAGTGCAGGCCTTGAATACCACTACTCTCGAAAGTGGCGACGCAGCGCCTACTACGGAGAATGCGTATGCTGCTTCGACGACGCAGAATACTACCGCAGATGCCACTGATTCACAAGAGCCTGAAGTCAAAGGGGAGGAAGACTCCGACTCAGACGCCGGCGACTGGATTACGCCGTCGAATCTGAAAAAGCGCCAAATTCGCGACGAAGCTCTCTCTTCGTCTACGACCCCTGAGCCAAAAGTGATGCAGGTTGCGACCATAACTACGGATTTTGCAGTGAGTACCCTGAGCGCAAGCGAAAAAGTATCTATTTCGCGTCTGCTAATTTACTTCGAGTGCCAAAATGTTTTGCTCCAAATGAACCTCAATCTTCTGTCTACGACCACCCTACAGAGAATCCGTCACCTGAAATTCTTTGTCAAGCGCTGCCACGGCTGTTTTTCAACTACGAAGGACATGACGAAGGATTTCTGCCCGCGTTGCGGAAAAGACACCCTGACACGAGTCTCATGCACTACAGATGCCAACGGCCAGTTCAAGATGCATCTAAAGAAGAACATGCAGTGGAACAATCGAGGAAACCGGTTTAGCATCCCCAACCCCGTGCACGGCAGTGCAAGTGGGAAGTGGAAAGGTGGTGGAGGCAAAGGTGGATGGGGTACGGATCTCGTTCTCACTGAGGATCAAAAAGAATATACCAGGGCCGTTGCAGAGCAAACTCGGACACAAAGGCGAGAGCGGGATCTCATGGATGAAGACTATCTACCGGGTATTGTGACGGGAGAGCGCCTAAAGCATGGTGGTAAAATTAAAGTAGGAGCTGGAAGGAATGTCAATTCGAGGAAACGGTGACGGCGATACTATACTACATCTTTGACTCATCGCTATAGAAATGTCGCATCGGAGTTCTGGAACCCAAAAGCTCTCATGTTTGGATCTTTTTGGTTGATGGTTTGTTATAGACTTATGAGCAATGACAATCTTACATATTGGTACAGACCATTGACAGGCACGGGCTGGAAACCTCACAAAACTTAGAAATATGTTTCTGAGATCGAAAAAAGTGACGGAGCTGGATATAGTTGACATAGAAAACCCAACGACATAACACCATTCGCCAATAACAGACTCAAACCATCTTAAGGTAGTATTTTTTCTGCCCCAACCCACCCAAACACTTTTAAAATTCACGATTTGGCGACCAATTTGTCTATAATTTCCCCCCGATCAGCTTGTGGAACAGAAAGCACTGCGAGTGTGAGACTTCGTACCAGGTTGCTGGGTAAGCAGAAGACCATATCTCCTCTTCAGAGTAACGCGGTGCCTGTAATTGAACACTAGTCAGCCGAGTCCCTGACATAAATTCTCCCAATATGCCACTCAAGCAGTCTCATCTCGCCCATGCGACACAGGTTGTTCGACGCAGGTTTTTCGCTTCATGCGAAAAGTACACACCTTGAATACTTGTCGTCCGGGGAAAATCTGGCCGGATGCGCGGACTTCGTAACCTCGCCATTCAGGACCTTTTTGAGCGTGTATATCCGCTTCCCATCCTTGTCAAGAGTGTACTGGCGTCGAGTTCAGCTCTCTGTCAATATCTCGGAGGTTGCGGTTCGCACGAGTAGAAATCAACGTACCATAAGATGCATCCTTTAAAGGGAATCCGTCAGTTGACCCTGCCAATGAAGACGGCCGGGGAGGATAACTCACTTGAATATGAGCTCGGAGAGTCTGCTTGAAAATATGCTAATTACGCTGCTACACTTCGCTGAAGTAGATGATCGAAAAAAAAAAAAAGTCAACGAAAGCCTGGACCACTCAAAGGCGGTAAGTTAGAATTTTGGATGAGTCATCAGCCCTACATTTACTGGTCATGTGACCTCAGCACAGGAGACACGACCTGAGCATCCCAAATCGCATTCATCGAGTCCGTCGATGGCCAAAAAAGGGCTTTTTATCGTCGTGGTATTTGAGGTGTGGCAACATGAGATCAATAGCTCCAAGTGTGCTGAGATCCTGACTCTGCTCGTATGGGCGTTGTAGACCGGCGCCCTCTGCAAGTTCTTCCAGAAATTGACTCGTGAGACTTCCGAATATGCTCCTCACCGATAGAGATGATGCGTCGTCAGCGCAGCAGAAGTAGTACGATACAACATCGCTGGCAGTACGGCTCACATGCAGGTGAGAGATCGCATTTGCCATGAGCACCGTTTTTCCCATGCCCATTGTACCTGAGCAACACAGGATTTGAGTTTTCCATTCATCTTTCCACTGCAGGAATCGCGGTTCCCGTTGTGACCACTCCGCTGTAGAGGGAACGCGCCTTTGCAAAGCTTGCCTCCAAGGCTTGACGTAGCTGATGCTCGAAAGATTATCTCGGATACTCGTTCTCAATTTTGCATTACCTCTATTTAACTTGTCGATCCTCCATTGCTGTGCCGGGTATACTCACTTCTCGAATCCTTGTGAAACTTCAAAGCGAATCGACGGAATGACACGTTTCTGACTCTTTCGTGTTCCAGAAGCCTTTTGGAGACCGTGCTAGCCTTCTTCGAAGCGTAAGACAGTCGTAGGTCTGTGTCTTTTTACTGTTTGGCTCAACTAGTCTAGAAACCCTTTGAATTCGGCTTCAAAGGGAGCCAAAATTGGATGAAAGGATCTGCGTGCTAGTCGTCCGACGGGAGCCTTCTACGACCCTGACACATAATTGAACAACGATGGCAAGTAATCACATAACCCGCGATGAAGATGAACACGGCCAGGGTAGAGGTGCCCAAATTTCTGATATATTGGACATGGCCTGCCAATCACCATAATCATGCTTGTGACATTATCAAAATAATCCGCGAAGTTATTCGCTATTAAGAATGCCGCTTTCATACCTGCGCAGATTAGGGCAGCGATTTGGGATTTCCACTAACAAACGTGTCCACAACGGCTCTAAACTGCTATGTCGCCTTCGAGGAAAGAACATGATCTTGGCGCCACACAGCTTGTCGATGCACTGCTTCTGTTGGAGTCGATTTCCGCAACTAGTGTAATCACACTTGCCACATCTGGCTTCTTAGTACTTGCATGATACTGTCCCTTTCGATCATCTATCAAGATGCTCTCAATTGGCCTAAAACCTGCCTAAGGGAAGCCGTGGGATCGGGAGCCCGGCTAGGACTTGAACAGGAGGCAATAGGAACCATCTGGGCTCTCTGTATTCAATGACAGTGAATTTGGTGTTTGAAAGTCTGGGGGAAAAGTTCCGCTCGACACGAACGCAAGCATATAGAGTAAGGGTGCAGATGAGTGAAGAAGTCGTCCACTGCTATCCTTGATGAACTAATTGATAGATTTCATGTCAGTCTGGGAAGGGGTTTTAGGAACAATGAGGAAGCAATAGCCTATTTGAGTACACCTTAGCATGGTGAATAGTGGCCTAGGGGCCCACCCGGACCTGCCATCATAGCCAATGATATATTGTACACCACCTGTCCGAGCTTCATGCAATCCTTGTGCCAGCTAAAAGGATCCAGGGTGAAAGAACTTCCTCAACAAGCTATTAGTCACGCAGACTCTCTCTTCTCAAACTATCAGATATTCTGAAGCACATCTGGGCCACAGGGCAACGCGAAGAAGTACTTGACATAGTGTGTATGCAATCAGTAGTTTGGTAGGTAGGTGACGCTAGCGTGAGAGAAGGGCGGGGCCACTTTAGCATTGTGCGAACAGGATGAGAGATGTGCTTAAGTATGTTACCACCAGATATGACTACAATCCCTGTCAGTCGCATCTAACAATCCGAATGCCAAGTCCTCTCCATCACACCTTCTGTGCAAGAATAGTCAAAGAAGTATCAAATAAAATTAGGCAATACCAACAGAGTGGCGACCCCCGTAGGAGAATTCGCGGAAACAGTCGAGCATTTTTTGGCATCCAGGATCCCAGTACCCGAAGATACAATGGACGGGAAACAGAATTATTCCAAACGGAAACCGGTATATAAATTCATCCATCCATCCGACTGTATCGGCGTGGTCGCACGCACCTTTGACCACGATGGCCGGGATCGTGTTTCATAGTCCAGCCCCTTCCATTTCGAACCCGATCACGCCTTCCTCTCTGGCCGTGTAATATAGAGGTTTGATGACTTGGTCGCCTGAAGGTAGTCCCCCAAAATGTATTGCAAGAGTGTGAGATGATGCACTGGAACCTTGATCGCCCGTAGCTTGCTTTCGAACTCGAGGTATCACCCTACTTGCATCACATCCAAGCTCGGCGCAAGATAGGCTCACAGCTTCAGCACAAGCACTGTCTTCGGGGAGTGTGCATTGGGCGCAAACTATTAGCTTCGGCAAGCCTAGGTGGACGAGCCACTCTCTCGGTTTTCTGGAGATTCGCCAAAAGTCCGTGCACGTGTGTGGCGACAGAGTCTAGCAACCAGGAGAACCTGTCTGGACTTGGCCTTAGGGTAGAAAATGTCAAGTGGTGTTTTGATCCAGTAACGAAATTGAAAGGCAATCCCTCCAGCCCCAATAGAAATGGCAGAGACCCACTTGGAATGAAAACTACGTCAGACATCTGGGTAACAAAGGCTTCACTGGGCGCAATGCGGAGGTCTATTATAACCTAAAAAGCCTTGGTGGTCGTCTCTATGAGAGTCGCCTTGTCTTCATAGGCTCACTGTCTTCTGAATCGCGACGTCGTTTTCTCCCGCTCCCAACGATATTGCATGATGGGGGATCGTGTGAGGCTAAAGCATTAAGAGTCACAAGCTCAACTGTAAGTCGGCCAGTGAAGGTTCCATAGGGCTTGAAAGGGATTTTTTTCCGTAAAATTGTAGGCCATCTTAGAGGTTTTGTAGCTCCTTTCGGGTTACGAAGGCCGTTAAGAAGAGTTACAGTGACTTCAGCTTCGTAAAAATGGATATATTCCCGATCTAAGACGTTCGTAACGAGAAGGCGTGACTAGGACTAAATCAGCTTAGATTCAATAGAATGAAATTAACATGAGCAGAACACACAGTGTAGGTTGATCGTTTTGAATCTCGAACAGTATTCTCTTGGAGCTGTGCAAGAGCCAATAGATGGCATGCAAAATATGGATCCTCAGTCCATTCCTTTGGGGTTATCTGAGCTAGTTTCTTCTGACAAATACTTGCACCAATGTAATTGATGGCTCCTGTGGGAGCTGGACAGGGTTCAAATTGTCGTCTGCGGTCTCCATTGACGCTTGTATAATGCACATAGCCTATTGGTGGGGATGATTCACAAGAGACAGTATCAGCGGAGTGGGCATGGTGAAACACAATATAGTTTGGTTGATGAACAGGTAGGCCTTGAAAATAGAAAGGGCATCCTATTCTACTTGTGACATCAGTCACTATTATTATGTTCAGATCGAGGGTTTTCTCAGTGGCTCTTACCGGGGATTTTTAAATAAGCGCATCTCGCCTACCAAAATACTGACGAGACAGTGGCGTTTTATAATCGGACTCAGAGTATTTGCGAGTTTTTTGGAAGCGTCTGCTGCACTTTTGTTGTTCCTGTCGTCTTGAGATATTGTTGCGCCAGCAGGGGCAACATCAACGCTTTCGAAACGACACCCCACGAGATCAAGATGACGAGAGGTCCACTGGAGGGGACTAATAAGTAGATACCGGTGTTTTTCTATGATATCGCGCAGCGACTTTGGCCTAGAATCAGCCGCCATAGGGGAATGGAAATATTAAGAGGACAATACAGATGTTCGTTCGAGAGGGTGTTGGTAATAATGCCGGATTTTGGTCGTCACCGCCCAGCTCTGCGTCCCTCCCTCCCTGACCGCCTTCAGCCTAGGGGCAGACCAATTCCGGATTAATATTGGGCAGCATTATAACCGAGCATGGCTTCGCTGGACAGAACCCAGGACGTCTTGTATTTCCACTACTCACGTTATGGCTTCTGTTCCTTACTTCAGTATTATGACCACTGAATCCGCCTTTATGACTCATTTCAAAGCTGAAGGCGGCAAGCCCTTCTCAGAATTAGACAATATACCCGCCAGCTACTGGGGACGGCCTCATCTCCTCGCATGTCGCGTAGTTCGACGGGAACAACAACGGAATTTGCTTCCTATACTATCACAGTATATAGCGCCCTCCGATATACGGTCTACATCGGATGAGATAACGGCTTTCTTGGAAGGTCCCGAGTCGACTCTGATGGCTCAAAGCGAACACTATTTAGTGCGAACTGCCAAGTACATATCTTTGGCTCAAATTTGGGCAGCAATAGCCGTCTTCAAAGGGAGCCAGGACCGACGCATACGAGACATATCTACAATGCAGGCGCAAAATGAGGAGGAAAATGACGATCCTGTAACCAGGCTTCCAAAGCGGCTTAGACGAGATACTTCCCAACCAGATTTTGTCGACTCTGGTGGGATCCAAGCGGGTTCTAGCAGTCCAGCTCACGATGACTCACATGACGGCTCTCAGGGTTCTTCTGTCGGTTATATTGATCGAGGCGCGCATTACTTAGGTAGAACACCGGAAGATGACACCCTACGGCTCGCATCATGCGTTATCCGTCATATATTATACTTTGCTCCGCCTCAAAATTCAGTGTTTAAACCAATTGTAGTTGAGTTTCGGGATGCTAAAACTAGACTTGCAGTTTCTACCTCAGTTGGGGAACGGCAGATTGTTGCCATTGATGATGGCGGCCTCTGTTTGCGACGACAAAAACCAGGTGGTGGTTTTATGCTTGTGAAGAATCATATTGCCATATTGGAGGCAAAGCCACAATTTCAATGCTTAGAAAATGGTCGACCAGTGATTTCAGATAGGTGTTTTGCACAGATGGTGTGTGAAGCACTAGCAACCAGATTATCAGACTTGTCTGATGAATCATATCAGAGGTGAGCTGAGCTCCCTAAAACTAAAGTTCTGAACTTTTGTTACTACCAAAATAGTTCTTTTGAAGAGAATCTAGTACCTCTAACAGTGTCATTGTTATCAATGCTACCCAGAACTATATGTGCTTCCTCCAAATTGACATGAGCGATGATTACATCCTGGATTTTGAAAGTGCATCGCCAACTCATTTTTTATATGTAACATCTACACCTTGGTTCGATGTCAGTCAAAAGAGCGGTAGGGAGAATATATTAGCCAACCTATGTGGGATTATGCGTCGGGCAACATTGGAATAGTGGAGACACGGACTTTAGCCCTAGCATACACGGAGAATTCCAGATAGGGAATCGAGAAACATCAATCACACACTGCATTAACTGTTCATTAATGTAGAGAGCCCCATCCAAGACCCTTCAGCTTCCAACTTGAAATATGTATCTCTCAACTATATTCCTCTAACAGTCATGTTCTATTTCAATGCATGGGCCTTGTATACCCGCTTTTCGACCCCTTGCAAACTACCTTACAAATATCCATGAGTAGTTCAATGTCAAGGACTTAGCATGCTGGCCATGCTACTAACTACGGGTCACCACCACCTATATACTAAGCACCACTGTTAGCTGAGCTAGCATTCGACGCAACCAGGTGGCATACGAAACGTAGCTGGAATGTAATGTTCTTTATATACTTTTGGCAAGCATTTCCGTTCCATGTCAGAGCTGTTAACCTTTACTTCTGAGTCAGAGAATTCGTCTTCCGGATCTGAGAGACCCGTTCCAAAAACCCCTCCCAGTTCGGTAATATTTGTGGATTAAAATCCACCTCTTGCTTCTTTTACAGTCTACCAATAAAACAAAAATTATCAACATTCTGGTTGAAAATGATCACTAACGGGGAAATAGATATTACTGATTTCTTCAACAACTCTGGATACGTTATTGAGAAATGGGATAGTGCGTGCAACATCAAAGAGTTCAGCACACTCTGCCTGACAGACATTGAGTATGGTGATCTCTAAAGGACAGACGGAGCTTCTCTTATGAAGCTGCCTTGGTGGCTGTACCTGCATCACAAAGGACAAAAGTTTGTAGGCCACTGAGGTGAAAGATATTCTACAATTACTCAAAGGATATAGGCGTGGAAATGCGCTTTGGCAAGAGATGCCTTGAGACCGAGGATAAAGCTGGCATCGAACTGGAGGAAGGTGGTGAAGAGATCCGGGGTGACTGTGTGATTGCCTCGGATGGGCCAAATCCCTAGCCAGGAAGCCAGCGCTAGGCCTGGTCAATGATCCTACAAACAGTGGCCGCGCCGTATTCCGTGCTTATTTCAGCGTCACCGGTGAAATTCGGGCCCGTCCTGTCCTCCAAGACTTCTATCGCAAGGACAAGGACACATATGATATTGAAGAGCCATGGTAGGCATTCCTGGGAAGAAGGACGGCACGGCCGCATATATCAAAGACTACCACCAAGAACGAAAGGAACTCCTTAAATGCACCCCTCTGGGCCAACTGATTGATTACAAGCTTGTCTGGCACCCTCCACTCAAAACCTGGTTAAGTGCTAGTAAGAGGATCATCATTACTATTTAATATTGGCAATGCAGCACACTGGATGCCATTCAGTCTTTATAATGGCTGGCTTCCGATTGCTGGCCGCAATTAATGACGGGAATAAGGTTATACCGCCAGCATTAGATGTTAAAGCAGCATCATCGACTTCAAAGTGACTGGAAGTATAGGAAATCCGGAGTAGTTGTGAACAGGTGTCAGGACACATTAACGCCGGTTGTTGTCGTTCTAGCTACTTTCAGCACAACGCTTCCCATTTCGGAAGATTATTATATGAAGGATACCCTTGGAAGTGACGGAACACGGCTCTGAGGCAAATCTTTCAGCTCATAGATTTCAGATTTCAGCTATTGAGGTGTCTCCTGAAGTCAAACATGCCTTCTGGCTCATGTCTCTTATGGCATTCAACTAGTATATTGATGTGCTCCAGTCTAGAATAGGAGATTCCCCGTAACGGCTTACTCTCCGAGACTATCTCAAGAGAAAATTGGTACAAAATGATCTATTCAATAACCACGACTTTGATGCAGAGCCATTGTCCGAAAGCTGAAGCAGAATACAAGGCCCGCTCTCAAGAGTACTTAAATGCCAGACCACCCACCGAGTCTGTTCTGTTTACAAAGCGATATCCAACATACTTCAAATAGTTTGCTTTGCACCTTGCAAGGCATCATCAAAGCTGACCTGTATGAGGGAACTGTGGCTGGATGATCTCCAAACAAGATCAGCCTCTAATATAAGTTACCCAGGCCACTGTCCACTTGTAAAGCGCTATTGCAGCTACGTAAGCGAAGTTTAGCTGGTCCTAGTGCTATAAGAATCTATTTGCAGATCAATTGCCAAGTGAGTCGTGGGCTTGCTGAGGGCCTTACTGGGGGCCTTATTGGGGGCCATACTGGGGGCCAATACGCTTTCGACACATCGATAAACCTCATCCCTGAATACGGATATTACTTTATGATTCACTTATGAGGGCGCCTGTCGCTCTGGGTTATATTGAAACAGCTACGTCTTAAATATGCCCTTATCAGAAATCGCATACAGTCAAGTGAGACATCAGTATCCGGCGCACCAAAATCAATTATAGTTCCTATATTTAAATCTGCATGGGGCCTGAGTTCTTTACTCTGATTAAATAAATGACATATATGCGACCAATTTACAGATTTGCTTCAATGATACGTTATCATCAAGCACCCGCCCATGCATGCTGTCCTTTTCTTGATGCTCCACAAACCGTATTAGTTCCTTCGCTCTATAAGTATACCATTTTATTTCTCTAGAACGACTGGCCAGTGAGTGTCGTTCCCATTCACATTGCCGCCATAATGCAGGTAGCCAGCCACATCGCTGAGTGGTAATTTCAGGACCTCTGATGAGTTACCCATGACCCAGACCATCTGCAGGCCCCTGTAAACGCTGTCAGCCGCAATGTAATCTCTAGAGAGAGCGCCTCGTCAACTCACATAACCATATGCTGCAATGTATGACAATGGATCATCCACACTCCAGGCTGCTTGATCCTCAGCCTCCACGCGCGCCACCCCAACTGCGTATTCGGGACACCTTTCTCGAGATACCGGAATAGATTTGTCGTGTCTCGCTGCACGGGATGATAGTTCTTTAACCGCTCCTCATTCTCTGCCGGGTTATATGTGCCGTTTCCGCTGCCGATATCGTAGTAGTGCAATCCATGCGCGTGGAATGGGTGTGTGTCGAATCCGCCGACCGGCTTATTGATTCCTTGACAGACATTAATGAGGACGATCTCCACGACCTCCCCGATCTGTGCAGGCCACGCTCGTACGACTGGGTCGACGCCTCCGTTTGCCAAGGCTCGTTCCATAGATGGAAATTCAATCCCATCGTTCTTATAGAGGGATACCAGGTACGGCTCATGAGGGAAGGAGGCATTCCATGTGCTGTTGTTAATGATGTAGTAGAATGGGCCATTGTCCCCTCTGAACAGTTGTTGCACATTTATATATACACGACGGGTTACCTCATCCAAGGTTGGAAAATCATTGTCTGCAAATGGTTCAAGTGTATACTCAAGCCATGTCAGGTCTGTAGGTGGAAGAGTCAAGGGAGCTTCTGCAGGCGGATAGACTGGCGTAGAAGGGTCAGGTTTGTAGTTCAGGACTGCATAACTGGTGGCAACTGTGGGTCGTTCACGAGTCTCGATTTGCATGAAATATTGGCCGCCTGGTTTGACTTCCCATGCCGGCTTGGTCTTCAGGAGCACACTGAACCTTTGGCCAGTGGCCACTTGGAGGAAGTTGACATTCGTGGGCTTTGTATAATGCCTAGGTATTGTCTCAGCATTGTATTCCAGACCAAACAGTAGATAAATGCACATACCCATCCGCTTCTATTATTGTCAGGGAATCATGGCCCTCAAACGCGAGAGAGGAGAAAGTCAGAGCAGTAGCACCAACAAACCGCAGCCGGTAGATCTTGCCCGGCTCAACGTCAATGGTTGAAAGGCTGGAATTGCATGGAATACCACTTGCCACTCCACCACCCTTGCCATTAATCAGGATATTGTTCGTTTCCCCACTCCACTGGAAGTAACTGGTCACCAACCCAGCTTCTATGGTAGACATAGTCTTGTTGAAAACATCGTTTATGACAATAACCCGGTCCTCATGGTAGAAATATGGCGATGCAAGCGCATCATCCACAATAAGAGGTCCATTTGCAGAAACCATTTGGAAGTCGACATGGCTATGATAGAAATACGTGCCGGCCATCCCAAAAGGAATGGCAAGCTCGTAGTCAAAGTAATGCAGTGGGGGTATCGGCCACTGACTAGCCAAAGGTGAACCATCACTAAAAGGGGAGACAGCCATGGTAAGTCCATGCCAATGCTAGCAATCGTCAGTCACAACTGGGAGACGGGCAACAGTAATATGGACAAACAGCTATTCACCATTGTTAGATTTGAACTTGGCATGTCATTGTACACACGGATCCATGTGGTTTGACCTTCCCGCAGGTGCAATAGAGGACCGGGGGATGTGCCATTGATGAGAGTCACTGGTTTCTCTGGCACACAGGGCTGCGAGACATTTTCCAATGTGACGCGAAGAATGATATCAGGGACGAAGGTCTCACTGTGCTCAACAATGTTGTAGCAAGCTACGATGCTGATGAGGCACAAGAGGAGAAACAAAGTATGTCCGCCCATGTTGGCAACAGAGTTTTGAGAATCATTCGGGGTGGAAAACGAACAATGGCAAGAGTAAATGAACCGGATCCGAAATAATGTGACAATCGAGGCGGATTGGGCTGTAGTGATATATGATTTATGGAATTTCATGCCCCTGCCATGACGCAGTAAGCACTACCAAGCGCCCAGACCAGCTGGGATAACTGCTGAAAACAAGTAGCCGAACCCAGGAACGATCTTCGTCCGCCCAGCTGGGCTTAATTAGAAGATCTGCTTGTGGACTGCGCCATCATGACCAATCCAGTGGTGCCAGCAACGCTTGGGGGCCTGATCCATTGACGCAGGACAGGAGCGTATTCTTGGACGGTAGCGCATGTTGGATAATGGCCCTCAGTGCTAGACCGAGTTCTTGTATCAAATCTCGTAGCAACTCAACAGCATGGAATAATTAGAGGCGCAGGGCTGAGAGTGACAACACACATGCCGCGGATCAAAAGAATTTGGCTGTTGCAGATCTTTCCTGCAGCTGGGATGAGTTAGTTAGCTTCGGCGATGCTGACCTTGCACTGGCGGTGGGTGCGCCCAGAGTCCCAGACATGATCGCCTCGCAGCCCTCGCTTAGCTGAGCGCTATCGGCCACCGCGCAGCATTATCCTGCATTAGGAAACCTTAAGTGGCAAAAGTAAAGGAGCTAAAATTTGACGGCGTATCGGGTCGACCACTCAGGATTGCTATCGATGTGACGATTGGTATCTAGTAGGAACGCCAATTGCGAGAGCGGCCGTTTACTCTGGCCATTTGACCGGCGGAATCACAGGCATACAGTCAGCAACAGATTACTAGATGAGTAGGTTATAAGCGAGACACATTAGGAGAGTTGTTTGGTTCAGGATTGAGGCAGTATTCCTCCTAGCCAAATAGTCGTACCACATGAACCTGCTGGTAGAGATTAACGAGCATGACGGTAAATGCTATCTGGCTAGCCAGATCGTTAGCGTAGAAAATGAAAACTCTTATCTCAATTAATACTAGTAGCAATGTGGTGTATGCATATCCTGCACTGCAAGGGGAGCTTCACACAAATGCCAACACCTTGTCAAAATACCGGCTTTCCACATATCTTTCTGCGATGCCGCCAACAGATGACGTTTCTCAACTTCATAATCTTCTTAAACGTGGCAACACCGTTCTGGTTAGAGTGGAGCATCATCCTGATTTCTTTCAAGGGTTGCATGACACCATTAGCAATAACAGAACTGCTTATAAAATCATCCACAAAATATGACATCAGATAAACAGTGGCCTCATAAAGAATTCAATTCTTATTACCATTTCCAGCTTGACAACAGATACCCTATAGTACACAGCCCTTTGCAATCGAAGTATATCTTCTATATATGAGATGCGACGGAGAACAGCTCTCAGTTGAGGGTTGCTTGCGACTGTAAACTCGGGATTAAACAGTCCTTGACCATCTCACACACCTGTCTGGTTTATTTTGATGGCACGAGGCTTGTCTGGGACGTACACGACGACATTGAACAAAGGCATCCTTGCACTATGCACATGGGTCCTTTCTATCGCATTTGGTCTACCAGCTTTCAGTCATACAATCCCTCCATAAACACAGATCTTGCCATGCTCCCCACCTTTTTACGGTAGCAATAGTCACACTGTCCAGATTGTTAGCAATTCTTTCTGTTCAGCCCAAAGGATGGAAAAGAAGTCATTTGACTAGGTTAGAAATAGCGTACAACTCGCAGCGAAGCCTCCATTAGGGCGACTTTTCTTGACGCACCACCCATCTTCCTAAAAGTAATATTTCGAGCTGAGGATGTTGGCGCCGTACAAGGGATTGGGAAATGGCAGTCCAATACATTTTTTGGCGTTATCTTCGGTTCCTCGGAGAGATGATAAGATAGCACCCGGTTTCCCCCTCGTCGTGTTGCATTTAAGCAAGGCCTCGGCCCTGGTTTTAGAAAATAACAAGAATGTTCTTCAATCTCTTCTTACTATCTAAGTTTGGATTCCCTTTGTACAACCGCTGCTGCAAAACATTGCCTTTAGTCTGATTCATTCAGCTCTACTTAGGTGTCTCCTCACAGTGTTGGGAGCTGTAACCAGTTGAGCCAGCTAAAGGGCCAACCTCTGAAACTCTGCAGTTTGTACAGAATGAACCCTAACCTCCCATCAGCTCACAACCTGCTCCCATTGAACAGAGCCACACACTGTGCCACTCATATAATACATTAAACATATGCATAACGTATATGCGCCTATAGCCTTTATACATGAAATCTTATTAGAACACACTTTACGTAAAATTTTAGCCCATCTAAAGAATTTGCACCACATACTATGTTTGGCATACCTAGAAAATCTCTAGGGGTGCTGTATGGGTGGCACAGTGCGTGGCTCTGTTCAATGGGAGCAGGTTGTGAGCTGATGGGAGGGCAAAGATCGTTCTATATGAATGACATGCTTCGGGAGATTGGTCCTTTGGCTAGCTCAAGCCAACTCTACACCTCCCAACACCGTCAGGAGACACCACAGTAGAGGTGAAGGAGCCGGCCCTAAGGCAACATATCACAGCAGTAATTGTACAAAGGGAATCCTAACTCAGACAGTAAGAAATGATCGAAGAATAACCATATCTTAGTATTCTCTAGAACTAGGGTAAAGGCCTTGTTTAAATACGATACGGCGAAGGGGGTGGAATCGGCGTATGCTGTCTCCCCCAAACTCCGCCCTAACGCCCAACACGGAAATGAAATGAAAGAGAAGAGAGTGCATAGTAATATCCCCTGTGCATCCCCAGATACAGCGACAGGCACTTTTCCGTTCCAGAGCTGTACCTACCACGAGGTTTCTCTGGGGTGGGCCGACCTGATACCCGAAGCTGTGGTCGATGACCTAAGGGAGTCACATGATATACAAATATGGTATAGTGTCTTATCAGCCCTTCCCGACAGGAATTTTCGTTTCCTTGTTGCCGGTTTCCCTTTCCCTCTTTGCAGCTCTTTTCAATCGGTCATGGCGCAGTGATGATGGTCACGAACCCCCCTCGTCGGGTCCGAGTATTGTGTTTTAGCGGATAATTATTTCGTTGACACTTCATTGAATTAGATGCTAAGCAGTCAGAAAGAGGAAGATATTTCTAGTGAGTGTTCGCAGTTTCTCAGCCCAGTCTGCACCTCTTTTCTCTCCTGTGATGATCCATCTATACTCAAGCTCAGGCAAATGGCGTTTGATTTCTTGCTGTTTGTCAATGACTATGCATCTTAACGACTACAACGGTATCTGAGAGAGATATCCGGCTTCATTGCAAAAAATTTTCGTAATTGACAGACAACGGACTCAGTGCTAATTCCTGTCATGCAGCCTCATCACTGCCGAGACAACAATGGTTCGTTAATTATTGTCTTTTAAGTCAACCAAATGCCAAGTCCTGCGCGCTCTGAGGCTGCGGTTGCCTCGTCCAGACCTGATGGCGGTCGATCTCATCCTCCGCGGCCTTCGAGGCCCAACTACAAACACATCCATCGCTTTCCCCTCCCAGTTAGCGTTCACCCTCTTCCTCCCTTAATACCTCATAATCCCCTTTCTGTTATAAGTGTTGCGCTTTCTTACCTCACTTACATTATCTCGCCACCCCACCATGAAGTGTACTCTGCATATTTTGACCTTGGGACCTCCTCGGTCTACGTTACCGATGAGAAGGCAATTCGGGCATTGTGGGAGATGGGTTTCTTCGGTAAAGGTAGTTTAAGCCGGAGTGAACCCAGCTGGCTGGAACGGGAAAAGAAAAGGAGAGGTCTCTTGGCAGGGAATACCAGTGAAGAAATAACTGGGAAAAGGAGGTCAGAAAGGCGAGAACTGAAGTTGGAGCGGGCGAGAATGGAGAAGTTAGCCATTGAGCAAAGATTGGAGACAGAAGCTGCCGCCAGAGAAAATGGTGCTCTGCCTCAGGATCGTGATACACCGCTGGCGTCTACAAATGGGACTACGAAGGGTACTGCCCAACCTGCAGAGAAGTTTTCTCTCAGGAAAGCCAGGGAGGCCAGGCAGCTAGGATCGCAACAGCCCGAGAAAGAGGACACCGAAACAGGCGTAACAGACTCTGCAGCGAAGAAGTCGCCCAACGGCAAGACTGTGCGATTTTCTCCAGTCGTTCAGCAAAAGGAATTCGTTTCCAAGCCGGACTCCTTGAACCTACCCGGTTCAGTCATAGACGGACACAAAACTGAACAAGAACATGTCTTGAGAAATGAGGAGCACCTGCAACTGTCGAACGAGGAGGCCTTTTTCCTTGTCTACGGCTTAGGTGTTTTGCAAATCTTCGACGACGAGCGAAGAAACGTAATTCCTACACCATCTCTTTTCCCGTTGTTCTGTCAACACTCCTACTTCCCTTCTCGAGACTCGAAAGAGATCGAGCCAGATGATCCGTTTGTTATATCGTATGTGGTATATCACCATTATCGATCACTTGGATGGGTAGTGCGCTCTGGTGTGAAATTCGGAGTGGACTATCTACTCTACAACCGCGGCCCCGTCTTCTCGCATGCTGAATTCGCTGTTGTGGTCCTTCCCTCGTATGGCCACCCGTACTGGTCGGAAACGTCGGAAAGGCGGGATAGGACTGCCAGCAAGCAAGAGCGCAGTTGGTGGTGGCTTCACTGCGTGAACCGTGTTCAAGCGCAGGTCAAGAAGAGCCTTGTTGTGTGCTATGTGGACGTTCCCCCACCCGTTCCCGACACCGAAAAATTGGACATTGGAGCGCAGTTACGTCGCTACAAAGTACGCGACATCAGCGTTAAGCGATGGGTGCCAAATCGGACTCGAGATTGAGAGGTGTTGGAAGGAGTTGACGTTCCTATCACTAAGTCGGTTCTCTATTGTGGCAAAAAAACGAGACGACTTGTCGCTTGTGCTTAGTTTTGCCGTTTTCGGGATAGCCGCCCGGTACGGCGGATTTTCATCACCTCCAAGTATACAAGAACCGTCCTCCCTGTTCTGAGCCTCTCTTCCCAATTTCTTCTTTACCCTATCGTATTCTGCACTCACTCGGGGTGTAACACTATGCAGGCACTTTGTCAACAACGAACCTTAGTTAGAGACTAGTGCCGCTTCATAAGCGTTGTCATAGTGGTGCGTAGTGGTAGGCAAACCATTGTTGTCTTATTTCTTGGCTGCGTCTTCGGCGTCCCCTCCCCTTAAAACCGGGTTCGGGCTGACGAATGTACCTCAATTTACCAGCGTTATCGTCGGCGATGGCGAGCCAGCGTTCCGACGAAGGTCGCAATGCCTATTGTCGTGGCGGATTTCACCCTGTCCACATTGGGGACGTATGTAATGGAAGATATGAGGTCCTAAGAAAGCTGGGCTACGGTCGGTATTCTACAGTGTGGCTAGTAAAGGACTTAAGGTGAGAAAACGCGATGCCGTGTCTTGATGGGTCGACCTACTTACAAAATAATTTAAGACTGTCTTGTTACAGGGCAGTGAAAGTACTCAGCGCGGAATGTTACAGTGGAACTTACGACATCTTTGAACTCGAGGTCCTCAGACGTTTAACCGATCGCAATCCCGACCATCGGGGGTATCGATATGTCCCAAAGTTGCTTGATTCGTTCGAACTCACTGGGCCTAATGGCTGCCATACATGTCTCGTCCTCGAACCCATGGCTGAAAGTCTTGCAAGTTTCGGCACATTGTTCCCTAAATGCCAGGTGCCGAAGCCCATTATGCAACGCTTCACCAAGCAACTCCTCCTTGCTCTCGATTATGCACATCAATCAGGGATCATTCATACGGGTAAGCGATTCAAAATCTAGAGCGGGCTTCAAGACAAAGTCTAAGATATTACTTAGACATACATCCTCGGAATATTATGATCCGGATCGGTGACTTTTCGATTATCGATGATTATCTGGCGGAGACATCTGCAGATGCTGCTGCGTTTAATCTCACTTCCGATTCTTCAGAAATTGTATCTCAACCGTTAAGGGACTTTTATCTCCGAGAGTCTAGTGATTTGATGTCCCTTGATGTTATCCTATGCGACTGGGGTTCTGCTAGTTGGTCCAACAATCATCTCACTGAGTTTATACAACCTACATTGCTTAGAGCGCCGGAAGTCATTATCGGGGCCCCGTGGGGACCTCCTGTTGACATTTGGAACCTGGGCGCGGTCTTACTTGAAATTCTTGACGCGGTACGAATGTTCGACGGACGGGCAAACCAAACTGGAGGAGTCTATAAAACAAAGCATCACCTTGAAGAAATGGTGGCTCTATTTGGACCGTTCCCCCCCCGACTGCTGGCGCTAGGTAACCAAAACCTCGTTTCCAAGTACTTTGATGAGCATGGCAGACTTCGTGACCCGATTCCCCGACCAAAAGCGGTCCTGGAGAACTGGATTGAGAGTCTGAGCGGGAAGGATAAGGAAGAGTTCGTTCAGTTATTGAAGGCCATGATGAAGATTGACCCTGGCGATCGTAAAACGGCAAAACAGCTACTGGATGAATCGTGGGTTCTTCATGCTAACCAAGACCTGTCTAGTGAAGCTTGAAGTCCTGTCTCCCAAAAAGAGCAGCTGCAACTAAGTACATTCCAATCCCTTGACCAGACCCAACCCATAACATTGACCACTATCTCCTTGCGCATTCCATCCTCAGGCACATGCTTGGTCGTGATACGGTTTTCGTTTTCATTTATAAATTGTAGAGAAATCACTTTCTTCCCATCGTTCGGATCTTTGTGGGATTGGTGCTCCAGAGCGCCTCTTTGACGAAAGAATGGGTGAGAATCTTGAAAAGAAGGCTCTACACTGGCTGACTCGCTTAATCCTAACTTTCTTGATGTTGGGATTCTTTGCAATTTGTTCCCCATTATGCGATAGTATCTCTTACTGCAACTTCCAATGTCGTCGCAGCCTTGTCAATTCTAGATACCCAAAAATGGACCAGAGTGTTTTGCTGCTTTACATGCTCCGGCGTGACACTTTCAGTAATTGTGTAGAATCGCTTCAGATGGATGCCATACTGTTCCAGACGTAATGCGCGAATAGAACCTGAACTGAAATTAAAAGTGTCGACAAGATGACGTCTGAAGATAGCTGCGCTCTCTTTAGACCTTACTAAATCGGCGGCCAGCTCCAGGCCCAAGCTCAGCAGGCAGCAGAGAGCCGAGCACTTCACAAACATTCGTCAGGCCGGGGACCTGGTCAAAAAACATCTGATCATTTCCACCTGGTAGGTGCCAGTTATTAGTAGCCCCCATTGTCTGTCATGGTTTCGAAATCGCTAAATTGGCGAGTGATGGGCACAGCGATTGGTTTGTCGCCTGGGAAAAGTTCTGGTGTCCGAATTGGGTTCCCTCCCAAAGCGCACACATGGTACTTTTCCTATAATAAATCCAGCGCAAAAATAGGTGACTAATAACTGCAAATAACCTGTGTTTGTGGTGGCTAGGGCGAGTACGCACAGGTAAATAGACGTTTGTCCCTTGCGCTTAGAAGTCCTACAGTGTATGGATTTGTATTGGATCCGCCACCTTACTTTCGTATCTCCCTATTCTCTGTCAGTGACCTGCAGATTGACTTGAAATTTTTTTGGCCAACAAATATGAGCTACTTTATCTGGCACTTTTATCAGCACATTAACATTATAATCTGTCCCTAAGCAGCGAGTCCGGACTAGCAGTCCTAAGCTGGCTATGAATACCTTCAATCGACTTGGTTATCGACTCTTTCGGCGGAGACCGTCGCCGCCACGCGTACGCAAGTCTTCCAACTTTCCCTTGCTCGACCCGGCCACGAAGATTGAGGAAGAACGAATGCCTGCATATGATCGAAGCCTTTTTTACCCAGTCAAACTAGGTGATGTGCTTCGCTCTAGATATCAAGTTCTCAGCAAGTTGGGTTTTGGTGCAAATTCAACAGTCTGGTTTTGTCGCGATCTCCAGTATTTATGATTGAACTACTTCAAGGGTGGTAAAACTAAGCTAACTTTGAGGCTAGCCAACATCAATATATTGCGCTGAAGATTTACATCCATAGTTCCAAGACGAATCAGGAAGTGCGCGTTTTGAAGCACCTTTCAGGCATCAAAACAGACCATCCTGGCAGTGCTCTTGTGCGCAGAATGGTAGAGGAGTTTGAACTTACAGGGCCTAGTGGTAGCCACCAGTGCATTGTTTATGAGCCACTCTTAACAAGCCTTTTACACTTCCAAGCAACTTTAAATCCGAAGAGCCTTCCTGAAGACTTACTGAAGGGAGCACTACATGAACTGTTGCTTGCCCTGGATTATCTACATTCAGAGGCCCATGTCATACATACTGGTTTGTGACTTTTCTGGCGCAACCGCGACTTGAGACCTAGATTCCTATCAATAACTGATCCACTTTCCTAGACATCCAAGCCAAGAATATCATTATCAGTTCAAGAGATAGTTCAATTTTTCATGAGTGGGACAAGAATGAGGAAATGGAGCCTAGCCCACGGAAGGTTGATCGCAACTATACTGTCTACAAGTCTCGGCCGTTCAGCCTTAAAAGGGGATGGAGAGGTTACGGGATGCCACTTCTCTCAGACTTTGGAGAAGCCCGTATAGGAAATATGCACAATGGGCTGATCCAACCAGATATATACCGTGCGCCTGAGGTTATCCTTGGGATGAGTTGGACATCGAAAGTTGACATATGGAACGTCGGAGTGCTGGTATGTAAAGGACAATCACTCTTTACCACGATGAGGAATGGCTAACGTATGATAGATTTGGGACCTATTTGAAGACTACCATTTGTTTGATGGGAGAGGACCTGATGGAGAACATTCAGATGCACACCTTCTGGCTGAAGTGGTAGCAATGCTGGGCCCTCCACCTCTTGACTTCCTTCGCAAGTCTCCTCAGAGCCAAAAATACTGGGATAGCTCGGGTAATATTCTCATATCAAACGAGTCTCTTAAAAACTCCAGCTAACTCCAAGAATAGGTCAATGGAAAGGCGCGGTAGATATACCAGATTACTCTTTGGAGGATTCGGAAGGGTACCTTGAAGGTGAAAATAAGGAGATGTTTATGCCGTTCGTCAGAAAGATGCTGCGATGGGATCCAGACGAGAGACAGAGCGCCCGTGAGCTTCTAATAGACCGCTGGCTAACAACTCCGTGACTGGCCATATCTTTGCCAGCCATTTGGATAAGTATAGTTTGGGTACAGATATCGAGGCCTTCCGATCCATTCTCTATAGCTGAATATGACAGATCCTTACTGGTCTGCTTGGTAATAGCAGCCTGCCCTGTTCACCGTTACGGGCCCTGGAGACAATTCTTGCTCGTGTTAGCGAGTCTGCAGGATATTCACGCTGATTCTGCTTGTCTCTGTCTGGCTTTACTGTCCATATCCATTTTAGCTCATCCGAGTGCAACATTCTGTCTCTTCTCTTTGGCGTACAATTGTATCTTCTTACTACCCCAATCGTTAGGCTGCATTTCCGTGAATTTGTGGTTCTCTCAATAATACACAGACGATAGATCACTTGCACGTGAGGAATTCTAATGGATACAGCTCAAGATATTAGTACTTGGGGTACCGGCCGGAGACTTCCCAGTCTATCAGAGTGACCTTGAAAATTGAACCCCTGTGTTCTCAAAGAAGGAAAATCTCAGTTTGTCCCTCGTAAATAAGGTGTATGCTATCCAATCATCAAATGTCAGAATCAAGTTCATATTCCGGCATCCTAGTTGCTGGCAAGCATCGTTCTCGCCTCAGTGCCCTGCTGCCGACAATGACCTGTACACAAAGCGTAGTCTCATCCGAACCGCCGACACAGTGTAAACTATAGGTGCTGTTACATCCATGGTTTAGTTTTGTCATGTACGGCTTGCCACTACTCAATAGCCAGCTTGTCTTTCATACCTATAGCCTCCACACTAAGTCCGGTGATATGAAAACCGTCTATGTATGTCTCGGAGGATCCTGATCACTATATACTAATAATATTTAACCGATGACTGGAATCCTTTCATTAAATACTTTTCCTATGAGCCTATGAGAAATCCACAATAGTACACTAATAGCTGCATAGGTTTCAAAATCAAGAGTCCTCCATCAAGCAAGCGATCCATCTCCAGGACTACTGCCCCTTTTCCAAAGCCGCTCAGAGATTTGCAGGCAAGGCACCAGACTTCTTAGCCGTGAAGGTCGCAATGAGGTCCATGAGAGTAGGCGAGAGGACATCGTATGTCTCGAGCCCAAGCGACTTGAACTTGGAGCGGACCTCGTCAATACCTTTAGGGTCAAAGCCCTGCTCGATAATGGAGGAGACGAAGGCAGCAAACTGCGGTTCCTGCCAGCCCTTGGTGTTTGACAACTCAACATGAACGAAATCCAAACCCTTGAATGCATGATCCGTCTCGATCCTACCGTACAGGTGAACCCCGCACGACCGGCACGCGTGGCGCTGGATGGTAGCACTCTCATCGACGATCTTCAGCTTCTCCTCATGCGCAGTAACCTTAAGATTGTCTCTGGGGATGACGCCGACAATCGAGAACAAAGCGCCCGCTGGTTTCCAGCACTTCGAGCAGCCGCAGGCATGGTTGTGCGCCACGTTGCTAGCTAGCGCCACTTCGACCTTGTTGGTGGGACAGTGGCAGTATAGCTTGCCTCCGGGGAAGCTGGGGTCGCCTTTGGTGATGCCGTTGTCGATGAGGGGGTGGAGGGACGGAGCCATTTTTTATTTAAGCTCACAAGCTAGCGCTAACACTTGAACTGAAAAGGGCAACGGATAGAGCAACTATTGGCTTCAGACAGTCTCGGAAGGTCCTCGGTGGAGTGAGCAAGAAGGACATCTCCGGAGGACCTTGGTGATGGTCTCAGCGCACAATATATATCTATACGTTGGATCATGCACCAGCAGGTTGACTTTCTCTCTCCAACTGTGTGCTCCGCATCACGTCATTTGTTAACTCCACAGTACCGCCTGAGTGTCTCATCCTCGATGCCCAGTTGGCCGCGTAATGTTTGGGATGGCCTTTCTCCGCACCGGAGTGAGGGGAATGGGAAGAAGACTACAAAACGGGTTATGCCATCCGTCCGTATTCCTAACCAGGAATTCGAAGCCCCGCAGGAAGCTGCGGATGTTTGAGGAGCTTAGTAAAAGAGCTTCAAGGACAGAGGAGTTTTCCAAACTGGATGCACCGGACGAGGCGACATCCCCTCACGAGGAGTACCGGAAGAGTTTCCAAATCTGCAATATTGGGACCGGGATACCGGGACCACCGACTTATCGCCGAATTGGATGCTGCCAAGTTCCGGGCGCTGCATACTGGACATTCGACGAACTGCCGAAACTCTGATCCGGAGCCTCCGCACGTTCGACTAGATGCGAAAGGAGCGCTTATATTCAGATCATCGATGGTGGATATACTGTGTAGAACGACGATTATCCTACTCGATACTATATATCCATCGGTCTTTCATCTGCAGATACAGTGCTTGGTATACTTCTCCGCACATTTCTAGGTACAACTTGACTGGAAGACCACTCTCAACTGGACACGAGATGCTCAAAAGCGATCCGTGGTAAGGGAATTTGGCTTTCCTTGTCAATCCCCTAGATGCAACGTCGGCCATCCTGCAGGGTCAACAAAGCATCCCGCGGATCCTTATTCTCGCCGCCTGCAGACAGGATAGATGGCAATGGAGGGAGAACCTCATCCTGGACTCTAGCAATCCCGGTAGAAGTGAGCACTCGACCATCTGCAGAAATAGCGTCGGCACTGACTGCCTCTACGATCTTCCCCTTCAACAGCAGAGAAGTCTCAAACCCGTTACGTTTGCTCTGACCCAGGTACGACCGAGAGCCATATTGGTCCGTGACACCGAAGAATCTCCAAGTATCTGTCTCCGTATCACCATTCCAAGAGACATATACCGTCGTACCAGATTCATTTTTGAGAGATACGATAGCAGGCTCTTCATGAGGTAGGCCGGTCCAGTTGTACTTGAACGCGCGATAATTCTGCACTCCCTCGCCTAGAAATCCAGAGTCTAAGTAGGCGTGGAATATCGGGGCCCCGTCAGCCCGAAATTCGGTAACAGCGCCTTCGGAACCCCAGTTCACGAGCACGTTCCCATTAGGGAGCAACTGGGTTCCACCCTGGGACTTTGCTAGGAGTCCGTCAGGAGGCTGGAAGGCTTGGACTATAGACGCCTTCCAAGTGCTCTTGTTGACTCGGATGATCTTTCCCTGGGAGAAAGGGTGTGTGTGGATTTCTCGGCCCCTGTTGTTTTCCGTTCCGTGGGCAGAGTTGTCGAAGAGCGAAATAACCTCCTCATCGCCGTCCTGGGAGACAAACCGCGCGTCATGTTGGAAGCAAAATGCAACGTTGGGTCCCAGCTCGAAATCCGATCGCTTGCCGCCAAGTCTCCAGACGATCTCTCCCGAGGTTCCGTTAATCTTGTGCACTGCGCAAGCATCACGGGCAGAGATCAGGTAGTTGCCCTTGGAGTCTTTGTCGATAGAGTTAATGTGGAAGTAGTCCCACGCATCAGAGGAGTTGTAGCCTGCGCCCGCTTGGCCTGGGTTGAGCGGGATTATAGCTTCTGGGAACGGGTTAGCTGGAATATAGTCGTAGATGGTGTTGTGCTGAAGGACTTCTTACCATCTGGAGAGACATGATCCAAGCTGGACCACTCAAACAATAACTTGCCCGTCTCAATATCCAGTTCTGCTTCTGTCAGACGACCAGTTGAGACAAGAAACATCCCCGCCAATGACACTAACCTTGTATTATGGCATTCACGATCCACTGTTGCTCCGGACTACCTCCCCAAGGAGCCAAATCCGTTGGCACGGGTTGGTATACTTGGATCAGACCAGTTTCCTCGTTGACAACATGAAACTCGTGCTTGTCGACCAACTTGTGGTTGCCAGCGCGGAGCTCCCGAATGGTCTCGTAATGCTGGTCCAGAAAGGTAACGTGGCCATGTCCATGTCCATAGGCCGGGTTATGGTCGCCTTCAAAGCTGAAGAGCACATCCTTGCCCTTCCAACGAGCCTTCTGGAAATTGGCCGTCCAAATCGAATAGTATCCGTAGCCGGACCAGATGAGCTCGCCATCATCGCGGAAAATGTACGGGGCTTCCTGACGGGGACCATGGCTGCTCGGAGCAGCAACGCTGGATAGACCAGCGAATGGAGCAATAAAGAGATAACCTTTCTCAACATCCTCTGCCGCTGGAATGGTGATGTTTAGTCTTGGTGGGGCTAAGTCAGTCCGTGACTTGAACTGCCAGTCCGCAGATGCCAACTGCAGCATGGCAACCATTGGGATTACAGCTGTAGTGACTTTCATCGTGGCACGACTCGGGGTCAATGCTAGGGCAGTGATTAGTTTTCATTATTGCTATTACGTTGCAGAGAAGGGTACATTAACCTTGGCTAGGTATTCTTCACTTGTGAACACTTGATGTCTTTATATTTTGCTAACAGAAGAGGGGTATTTTCCTAAGGCGTTTGGTCGCCATCGACCTGCTTATATACCTGTCGCTGGCTTTCGATGGCCCTATTTTTGCACGAATTGGCTTCAAGAAAACTGGCTCGTTGACCGGCTCGGCAATTATGCAATTCAGAATATCACTGGCGTGCGATCCACTCACAACACTCTGCCAATGAAGAGCATTGCCGAATTGAGTGTCCGACAAAATGTGAGCAGGTAACCTCTATCCCAATCAGAATAATAATAATAATGGGGACTAACGCACGATGCTCGCTTTAGGCCCGCAAAAGGCGGTTCTGGAACCATAATCAGCGATGTCGGTCGTCTATATAATCTATCTAATAAGTATCTTTTTCTTTCCCCGGTTAGAGCCCTTTTTTGACTGCCGATTTGCTGGACGCATTCGAATCCGCTCATGAGAATTGTGTCTTTGACTCGAAGCCTTGGAGCAGACACCGAGCCAGCGGCGTTGATTCATACGGTTGCTAGGGAAAAGGACTACTGCCGTCATGCCAGCACGACAATCGAGTGTGGAAGGCACCGGCAATGATGCACCGGATGTACTATCCGCGAGGACAGACGATGATTATCTCAGTAACTCGCCTCCACCTTCACTGCGCGAAGAGCAGCCGCTGCTGGGAACCCAAGGCGGTCGTGATGCAACATGGAGAGCCCCGCCAGGGTTTGTATGGATCCAAATCGGTACGAGCAAGACCCATAGATACAGATTAATATTAAAAGCAGAGACTAAGCGCATCAGCAATCATGTCTAATGTATTCCTGGCTGGCTTCGATGGAACCATCACGGCTTCGACCTACGCGGTGATCGGTTCTGAGTTCAACGCGGCCAACACGGCATCCTGGGTGACAACTTCCTACCTCATTACCAGCACAGCATTCCAACCACTCTACGGTCGGTTATCAGACATATTTGGACGGCGGCCTTGCTTCTTCTTTGCAACTGTCACTTTCCTGGTCGGTTGTTTAGGGTGTTCGGTTGCTCCAAACGTGACCATCTTGAGCGCAATGAGAGCGTTGACGGGAGTTGGCGGCGGTGGTTTGATGACGATGGGTAAGTACTCTTCCTCACGGTAGATAGGTACCCCCAGGCATTCGCTAGTACCAGTTAACACTTTGTAAAGCAACGATAGTCAATTCAGATATCATCCCTTTTTACAGGAGAGGCATGTATCAGGCGCTGCAGAATGTCATGAATGGATTTGGATCCATTTGCGGTGCCTCATTGGGAGGATGCATGGTTGATACCATTGGATGGCGCTGGGGCTTCTTGTTGCAGGTTCCTGTATCTTTATTTGCGCTATTTGTCGGCCACCGTTTTCTGAAGTTACCTGCCCATGCCGTGCAGGTCGACAGTAAAGCCAGTTTGCACGATATCTGGAAGAGAGTTGATCTCTCTGGAGCGTGTCTGTTGATCCTCGGGCTTTCATCTCAGCTCATCGGGCTGAGTCTAGGTGGCAACAATCTCCCTTGGAGTAATATATGGGTAGTGCTTTCACTCATCGGGAGCGTTGTTCTCCTGTGCTTGTTCCTGGTCGCTGAAGCCAAAACTTCAGCAATCCCATTGATCCCCCTCAGGATGCTAAGGGGGTTACGGCCCATATCGACACAGATTGCAAATATTTGCGTGGGGATGGCTGCTTATGCGGTAATTATACCTATAATCTGACTCCAGTCTTGGATCTCTCGTTTCTTTTCTTCTCTCTTTTGCTGACCCATGTGTGACTGGCAAGTTTCTCTTCACGCTTCCCCTCCTATTCCAGGTAATTCTGCTCGACTCACCAACAGAGACCGGAGCTCGACTCGCCATCCCCAGCTTGGCAACTCCCATTGCGGGTGTGATCTCGGGAGTGGTAATGTCTCGATGGGGGAAACTGGCATATCTCGTACGGACAGGAGCGCTGCTGATGTGCGTCGGCAACCTGCTTTGCATGAGCCTAAAATTCAACGACGCCGGGTGGAAGTATTTCGTTTATATAATCCCGGCAAACTTGGGCCAGGGGATCGTGTACCCCGCGATTCTGTTTACTTTCCTTGCTACTTTTGAACATTCTGGTAAGCAAAAGCAACCTTGGGCAGCTCACGGGGGAGAACCAAAGATTAATGAATGATGATAGATCACGCCGTCTCCGCATCCACCGTCTATCTGATCCGTTCCATAGGCTGGGTATGGGGTGTAGCCATCTCTTCTACGATTATTCAAAATACACTGAGCTCAGGCCTCGAGGAGGCCCTGAGTGGAGTACCAGACAAATGGAAAGTAACATCCCTCCCTCGCAAGCACTTACGAAGGCTGAGTTTGAACAATGGCTGATTGTTTTCTTGGTCTTCTTTCCATAATTATATAGGTCATTGACGACATCAGACATTCTGTGTCCGCGATCTACGACCTCCCACCCGATATCCAGATGGCCGCTCGATTGGTGTATCACCGTGGTATCCAATATTCGTTTGCGGCTTCTGCGGCATTCGCATTTATCGCAACGGTCGCGGCAATGTTAACGCAAGGAAGAGGACTGCAGAGACCCGGTGACGAAGAGATGTAGTGTGCTACGTACGATGTTGCACTTATGGTCCCTGCCCGACCTGGTTTCCACAGTGGTCAATCTACTGGGAGACTAAGAACGATGGGCCTTTTCTCTGGTAGTAAGAGCGCGAAGTCGGCCTTGTCTAAAATGGAGAGGCAGAATATGGTTTGAGATGAGTCCATCTGGCGTGCTATATATACTAGGTTTGTCAGTGGGCTAGATGGATGACAGAATGCATGCAATGCACAAAGTTATGATCTGGAAGATTGATTGTCTTTGTTGTGAATGGAGAAGGGATCTTGAAGCTCGAAACAACACTGGACTAGAAGAATAGATAAAGATCATACTCCTAAAAATTAGCAATTGAGAGAGGTTATATGTGGAGGGCCTCGTAGATGCGCTTTACGCTCTATTCCTGAATAGGCAATATTGCTGGATCACAAACGGTCACGTGTTCGGCGCGTTTCGCGTTGTGCGGTTCAGTCGACGAGACGTTCCACTGTTCCAGTCATAGAGAGTAGTGATCGGAAGGGGCTTCTGTGTTCCAGAAAACGTGTCAACCAGACCGCGCTGATACTGTCTCTGCTGTCGTCCGGATTGACGAGCTGAGACGGTATGTTTTCCCATGGAGTCCCAACAGGATAGCATTGACATCGCGAGGCTGAAACGCGTCGCGTTGGGTTTGGTAAGTAATTGGTAGCGTCGTTCTCGCAGCATCCAATGGGCGTTGGCTTAACACCGTATCTGCATGAGCAGGAGCCATCCCAGTCAGCGGCAAACACTCTCCAGGACTCCCTATTACTGCGAAGCAGTCCCAAGGTCGTCACGCAAGGAATTCCCCCTTTTGATGACGTGCGTCCTGTTGGCCAGGGCCTGTCGAATACTGCCAACTCGGCCGCCGGATTCGTTCTCCGGACTCCGTCTTCTCCTTACCAGCATTATGATCAAAGTTTAGTGACTCCGCAAGAGCTTGCGTCCCCCCAAACCGAACAAGCTCAGAAAGCAATTGCCGAGTCGCAGCCAGGGAATATGAGCTCCGCAGATAATGCACCTGGCGACACTCAAGTTGTCTCTCAATCCGTGTTTGACAGCCTCATCAAACATAATAAGGACGCTCAGTGTCTCGATAGCGGGTACGTGAATAGGGATAATGCAGACAGGGTCTCTGAGAACGACACTCTTGTGACGTTGCATGGAGGAGATATAGACCTTCTTTCTGGTTTTGATGATCCAATGCATCCTGGTATCAATCAGTCCGATAATCATGAAGAAACCAGCAGCTACAAGCTGGGAGAGTCGTCTCCATTGCATCTTCAGCCAGATCTATTCCCGGAGTCTCAGCGATTCGTGAAAACTACACCCAGTACTGCGGTGAAGCAGGGGAATTTCGATAGCCAGGATATGGTCACACCTTCGGTCCGCAATCCGCTCCCATCAGATGGTGCCCCAAGCGGTGGTATCATGGCCTTGAGTCAGTTATTTAGGTCGACACAAGTTCCATCATCTCCGTTGCTTAACGGTCCGCAGTCGGAACCTATGTCTGACCGGCCCTCGCCGGCCCTTCCTATTCACAATCCTTCACTTGCTGCTACGTTTTCGTCGCCGTCCATGCACCGTCTGCCATCGTCCCATCGAAAATTATCCGACCCCAGAGAAAATTACCGGGCGACAAAGGAGTCCCGGGCAGAATGGAACAAGACTATAGGAGGAAGAGCGACGCGCTCGGCTAGTGATGCACACGTGGATGATCAAATCGACGAAGAATTCAACAGGCAGTCGAGCTTTTTAGAACGTCTGCATCGCCAGAGGACTATTGACAAGGAGGCTAATGCGCAGTTCGCCGAGATAACTGCTCCTGCACGCGCAGCATCAGCCCGGATAGGAAAGCAGCCTGAGGGACTTAAAACTTCGGCAAGGAGACCCGTGCGAGATCGGGAAGAACAGGAGTCTCACAAAATATTTGAGGGTGGGGGAACCAGTGAGGACGAAACTGAACAGGAAGATGATGATTTGGAACCACAGACACTTCGATCTCAGGAACCCTTAGTTTCGAGTGAAGAGGACAAAGAGAACTTTAGTGGCTTGTCTCTACCCGCTCTAAGTAATGCGACTAGTGCTCACGATCGACTCTCTCAAGCTCTTGGTCTGGACGAAGTCCCCACTCATAACGGACAGTCGACTCCAGAGCCTAGTGTGCTTGTACGGCACTCTCCCCATTCTAGTCAGCTTGGCCAAGTCGATGATCTTGGGCCTTCCTCTCAGATAATTGTGAGAGACTCACAGCAGTCAGCAGGTGGTGGGGATGATGAGAACGACGGTAATCCGGCCGCAGCAGACGATGGATTTGTTCGAAATACTTTTCAAGGTCGTTGCTCCGCTGTACAGGCAGATCCTTCACCTAGACTGTCGTCTACACAAAAGCTCTCGATGCAACCGTCTCCACCATCAAATCGTCTACATAATCGAAACTTGCAGGCTTCGGTGCATCATGACCCAAGAATGAGAGAGCACCGCTCAGTCTCACCAGCCTCCTATGTTTCATCTACCCAGCCTTTAAGGGATGCATCGACCCAATACTCTATAGGCACTAAACCCACCGGTCGAGCTAATGAGACGAGTCAAAATGTCACAGAGCGAACTTCCGGACTCGAAGCTCTGGCGAAGTCGTCTTCTATGCCCTCTCGCATTGCTGAAACTCCTGTTCATCTACGCCAAGCGGCGTTTGGAGAAGTGGCTGTTACGACGGCTACAATCCGGAGATTTCCCCATCGGTTTGAGATGAGCGACCCAAATGCCGAGACGTTGAACGAGGAAGATGGGGGCTTACCGCCTGTCTTCCCAGCCCATGGCCAAGGAAGTCTCTCTCAGCTGTCAAGTTCACGGGATCTGCTATCTGCCAGGAATATTTCTTACCCAAAATTACTCTCCAGCCCTAGTGGAAGGCAACGGAGGGCGTTGACGGAAATTGCTGCGGATGCCTCACCTCAGGTTGGACCAAGCCAGTTTGATATCGACCTCTTTACAGCCGAGGACAGAGAATTCAGAAACTTGACTAGGATGTCGCCTGCACCCCCGAGGAAGAGGCGGCGTGGAAATACCGGATTGGGTACTGTTGCATCTGATCCGGTGCTTCCTATCACTCCTCGCTCGCACTCTCCCCCCTTCGTGAACCGTGCTCATGGAGGTGAGGCGGGACCTGTCGAACCGCATTTGAGAACATCGGTGAATAAAGCTGGAGGATCTCTGCGGAACAGCTCCGGGCGTCTCAGCCCGAAAGATACTCTTTGGGATGTCGAGCCATCACCACCATACAATATACCAAGCATAGTTCGGTCGAAGAAGCGTGTTGAATCGAGCCCTCTAAAAAGGCAAACTGCTCAGGTCGAAAAACCAGAGGAGCGCAGCGTTTCACTCCCACAGACTCTCTACCACAATGTCAACAGCAGGCCTGCGGGACGCCCGGAGATTGTAGACCAGAATGACAAGACGGATGGTGGAGGCGCCCCAAACGAGGTCCAACCGTCGTCTGTCTCTGCTCCAATTGCTCCCAGCCAGGTTTTTGCTGAATGGAGAGGAACAAAGCATGCGTATTACCCAGCGACCTGTCTTGGAAGGCCAGTAGGAACTTCGCTGAGTGAGTACTTTGTCAAGTTTGAGGATAGTGATCCTCTCGAAGTTCCTGTCAGTTCCGTGAAGCGGCTTGAGCTACGTATCGGTGATGCCGTGAAAATCGATATGCCTAATGTCCCGAAGGTGACTCACATTATTCGACGTTTAGAGGATAAGCTTAGCGCGGAGGAAATTGACACAAGAATGGCTGCGGGGTGGATCCCCATGACAGATGTATATGGCTATTCGGCTGTCATACTGGGACCTAAGCAGCGCAAAAGTCTTCCGAGAGGAGGTGTGGTGGGACCGGAGAATATCATTAAGGTACCCATTTCTAGGATCTATTTGGACCAAACATTATGGAATCAGCTCAAGGGCCGCGACTATAGTGCTAGTCTCGAGACGACCCCGTCCGAGAGCAGGAGCAGAGTCCAGACACCTTCTGATGGGTGTTCTACTCCAGCTACGCCAAACACTCGGCTCTCTCACAGTGTTCACTCCTTCAGGGGTATCTTTGCGGACATGGTGTTTGCGATATCATTTGTGGAAAATGAGGATGCAAAAACTCGGACGACTACGTTGATTTCGAAGAACGGTGGAGCCATCTTGGAGGGAGGCTTCAATGAGCTATTCGAATTTCCTGACAATGTCCCCTTCGCCGATCCGTCAGAGGCACGGGAATCTAATGAAACGGTCGATGATGCGTACTTTCGCCTCTCTTCCGTGGGTAAGGAGGTGGGTTTCGCCTGCGTAATTGCAGATAAGCATTCTCGACGCGAGAAGTACATGCAAGCGCTGGCCCTTAATCTACCTTGCATTTCATGGCGTTGGGTGCAAGACTGTGTTTCTCAGAAACGGATCCTGGACTGGGATATGTACCTCCTCCCTGCTGGGGAATCAATGTATCTCGATGGAGCTACGAAGTCGAGAATTCTTCCACCGAATCCTGCACTCAAGGCACGCCTTTCAGAAACTATCGAGCTCCGGCCAAAGTTGCTTGAAGGGCAGTCCGTGCTCCTCGTTATGGGCCGAGGGAAGGCAGAAGAAAGGGGAAAGGCCTACATCTTTTTGACGTACGCGTTAGGCGCCTCTAAGGTCGAGCGTGTGCTTGATCTGAAGACCGCCAAAAGGCTTCTCAGTCAACAAGAAGACCCATCCGCCGCTCCCCATTGGGACATAATCACTGTCGATGATTCCGAGCAAGTTGCTGCGACTAGCATGCTACTCGGCACTCTAGGGAAAGATTCTCACGACCCACCGGCTGCCCGTGCAACGAAGAAACGAAGGAAATCAGAGTTGGCGGGTTCGGCTAACGTTGGAAATGACACTAACGCGACGAAGAGAATGAGAGTAGTTGGCAACGGGTTCATCAGTCAAAGTTTGATCCTAGGAAAAATGTTTGGCGCCTAATCGTTCCTTTTTCTCGTCATTTTCAGGATGGCCATACTGTAACACTTTTCCTCATTTTTCTGTCATTCCTTTTTAGCGATCTTGGAGACAACTTAATGTTGACGTGATGTGGATAGTTGTGGCTTCAGGATTACTTATCCTAGAGCTCTACACTTAAAATCGAGATACCCTTGTTTACCCTTGTTTATGACTCTTGAGACGGCTTTACTTGGATGTCGCTCATCTTTTCTTGAATCGACATATTATTCGTGTTTTTTAACGTAAGAGTTGTGCTATCTAAGCAGTTCCTGCGAGCGTTGTATGGAAAAAGGCTTGAACATTTACTACATGTTTCTAATATACGTACAAATCCGGGGGGGGGGGGGGGGGGGGGGGGGGGGGGGGGGGAAGGGCTTCATAAGACAGTACTACAACAGTGAGGCACGACCATAATGAACTAGCCGCGCGCCTTGCTCTTCTTCGAGACCTTCTTCTTGCTCTTGATGCTCTTCATCTGGGCAGCGCGTTCAGCCCGAGCCTGTCTCTTCCGCCAAGCCAACCAACGGTTCTTCCGACTGAAATCCGGAGCAGTAACGCCAGCCCAGTCTGCCGCCCGTCCGATCTCCCAATTTGACTCACGATACATGTACCCGGGTCTCAGCTTCGGACCTGTCGTAGCCCTCTCATCCCCCTCAGCTGCATCCCCTTCCGCTACTACCGGCTCCCCAGCTTCAACTCGCGGAACAGCCACTCTATTCAATCGCCGCCTCCTCGGGGCATTGCTCGGAGTAGGCAACACGCCTTCCTTCTCGAAGCAAACCCCAATATACTTCCTCTCGGAATGCCGCTCCGGATCGAGATAGTACCTCACGTACCCGGCCTCGGTGGCATAGATGGTATGGTCCCTGCCCATGGCACAGTTCTCGCCCGGAAACCATTTCGATCCGCGTTGTCGGTAGATAATGCAGCCTGGGACGACGTATTCTCCTCCTGTGCGCTTCGCACCTAGACGCTTTCCAGCTGGGTCGCGTGAGTGCTGGTTTGCGGCTCCTTGTGTTGCGTGGGAGGCATGTCGGACTTGAGAGAAGGAAAGGAATCGGTTAGGCACGGAGGAGCGGTCGCTCCTCAGGATTGCTGATGATAGTGTTCGTTGGATAGGGAGGGATGCGGATTGGAAGAGGTGCTGCGATGGGGTCCGGATAGTGAGTGCAGTGAGGGCTCGTTCTAGCACCCGGATGGGCCCTAGTGACCTTGGTTGCAGCATAGCTGGGAGTTTTCCCCAACTCCAGGTAGCAGGAGGCAGATTGGTTGGTTTTTTTTTTGGTGGTTGTAATTGCGCGTTGGAAATATGGGTTTCGTCGGACCTTTTTTCTCGTTCGGAGTTTCTCCTTGGCTAGATCACGTGATAGTGCGACATATAGTTGGTTACTTGTTCAAATAGCAACGACAATCTACCTGATCCAGCCATCTGCATCCCTGCTTTCAGCTATCTATTTACTGTTAAAATAAATTGTATCGAGCGCTATGAAAGTCGTCTGGGTATTTCTGCTCCTGGCCACTCTCGCCCAGGCCCAATTCCAGTTCTTTGAGCAAATGTTCGGAGGCGGCCAGCACCAGGAACAACATCAAGGAGCTAAGGACGCCTCTAGTGATAGCTCTTGGTACCAGAAGCAATGGAAAGAAGGTATGATTACCATATATTTCAGAACCCTTGTCTGTTTGCTATGAACGCTGACACCTTTCTCTCTTTAATTACGACAGCCCGCTGCGATAGATACCTATGCCCGAGCACGCTGGCCTGTGTACATTTCCCACATCACTGCCCGTGTCCGCATCCGGACGTGGAAGAGAAAGTTGAACTGGGCGAAGGAAGTGCTGTCTGCGTGTCTAGAGGAGGGTACAAGGCTGGGGAGGCCTTGAGGAAGATCGAGCTGGCGAGAAAAGGTCTCTTGTGAAAAGCCATATTCTTTGGAACGGCTCTTTCTTGGATTTTTATTTTGGGGATATTGATGGAATGTTCTTTTTGAAGGGAACTCTCGTATTCGTTCTAGTCAAGAGAGACGCTGGAGTTAGCGATTTGCCTGTTTGACATATTTTTTCCCATACGCTCACAGCTAAGGCCTGCGGCTATTTCAATCGTAACTTATACGCTTGTAGAACTAGGGTGAATTAGATATTATACTACTGTGCTTCTGTCCAGACCTTTGAAGCAGTCGTCGACCAGTGTCATGCCCAGGTAATTAGCGGCATTTCGTTTACCTCCGCTAACTCCGATTACGACTGAAGTACATCATTCCGTCTGGCCGATCGGATTGCCATCTTTTGCAGCACAAACACACCGCGAACTCTCTTATCATCATTGTCAGTCTTCTGGGTTATATTTTCTGGTTGCATCCAAGAGAGGTTCAAGGATCCCTGATTGGACCTCCATATACCATGTGGAGTGCTACACTCCGACCGCCCCCCGTCAGGTGGGCAACAAGTCGAGCGGCGCTATCGACCTTGCGAGGACGCGCAAGCCATCGAGGCCCGCGGAATTCTTTACGAAGACCAGAGCCTATACCAAGCAGGCCGGAGAATTTATCGCAACCTCGATCCCCTGAACACCAGCAGTCGGAGCCTTCGAATGCAGAAACATCAATACCCGGAAATCCTGTTCCAGACTATGACCCCGCCCAGAATACTCTTCTTTCACCCGTTCACATACCGGAAGATCCCAATGGAGTCCTCAAGGGGAACCATCCGGCCGCAAACTTACTCGCTAATTCGGGGTTGGTCGTGCAGAGACAGTTGGAAATGATGAATGTGATGATGTGAGTGGCATAAACGCGTCTGCTATGAGTTGTTATAGCGCTGGGTGCGAGTTACGAGTTAACAATATCTTACAAACAGTGGGTTCGAGCAGGCGAACAAATACGTGATCATGGACGCACACGGAAATCATATAGGATACATGGCGGAGCAAGAAAGAGGAATGGCCAACATGCTGGCTCGTCAGTATTTCCGGACCCACAGAAGTTTCATGACGCATGTGTTTGATCGGCATGAGAACGAAGTACTCCGAGTATGTTCTTCTACACAGAAATTAGCTGGAGGCTCTCCCGCGGTGACTGACAACTGGCGCAGTTCCATCGACCCTTTTCCTGGATCAGCTCGCGGATTAGGGTGTACGACCCGTTGAAGGCCTACGGCTCTGCGAATCCGACCTCTAGCTCCTTACAAGGAATGTCACCAGCATCTCTTACACAAATCGCAGATGGATCAAACACCAAAGTTTCTCCTTTAAGATTAAGTGATATGCGGTTAATCGGAGAAGCCCAACAACAGTGGGCTCCGCTTCGGCGGAAATATAACCTATTTATTTATCGTTCTCGAGCGGCTTCGACAGATATGGCTGCTAAACAACTGTCACTTTCGCAAGCAGAGCTATCCAGGTTCGAGCAGCAATTGCAGCGGTCCGGGGCAAGTCAACGCTCTGAGGAACTCGGAGAGTTCTATCAGTTTGCATATGTGGATGAGCCGTTTCTGTCATGGGATTTCACACTGCGCTCCGCCCAGAACACGCCCATAGGATCAGTCAACCGTAATTTCGCAGGGTTTGGTCGCGAGTTGTTCACTGATACCGGTGTCTACGCATTGCGGATGGATTCTGTTGTAGCAGCCCCTGGAGAGACTCCAGCGGAAGCGAGGAACGAGTTTACTGGGATGACTCTCGATCAGCGCGCTGTCATGCTGGCAACCGCGGTGAGCATCGACTTCGACTATTTTAGCCGCCATAGTGGAAGCGGTGGAGTCGGATTCCTTCCTCTCTGGTTCCCTATCGGCAGCGAGGCTGCAGCGGGTGGCGCTGCTGCTGGTGAAGCCGGTGCCGTAGGGGATGCTGCGGCTGGGACTGTCGGTAGGGCTGGCGCTGCTGGAGGCATGGCCGATGGAGCAGCTGCTGGTGCTGCTGGTGCTGGTGCCATGGCTGGATATGATGCTATGCAGCGGGGTCTCTCCGGTGATGGCGCGCAAGCTCCTCCATCGGAACAGCAACAACAGAGCGACCAACAGTCGCCAGCGGCTCGTTCTGATGAAGAAGTCTGGTCTGAAGGAAGAGGTGATCCTTGGGGCCGGGATGCTGATGATGAATGGGATCTGGATGACGAAGATGATTCGGATGCTTCTGACTTCTTCTAATTGCATTCTGCATTCTATTCGAGATGTTAGCATTAGCGTGGCATATATTCTTTAAATTTATTATTTAATAGCATTATTTATATTAAATTAATATTTTTGAGCGCTTGGATCACTTGGACAACAGCCTGGGTAGAGTAGTATATTTATGGATTGTATAATACATCAAGATAGTCACTGTGCATGATGAGAAGGCAAGGGAGCATGCGAGGGAACAGTGCGTTCCAAAATCCTATCTGCCTGTCTGGAATGTGATGGATTCCTCCTGTCGTCCTTCCCTGGCTTGGGCCGCGATGTCGCCTCCGGTCTCTGTCGAGACACGAAGCCGAGGCTTGCAGTTCCCGCGGGCGATCAACACATCCTCTTCGCCATCTCGTCAAAGGGCCCATCTCATTCTTCAAATTCCTGTCCCGAATTCCTCTCCCCACAATCAACACCTCTTGCATTCTTCACTAGTTCCCCTATTTTTACCAACATATTTGTTACGAATACCCCACGTCACGTCACCGATAACCCGAAACCCCTCCGCCGACCGCCACTGAGTACAGCACAGCCAATTTTACCGCAATTTGCAGATTTCAAACACAGGAAAGCGAAAGCAAATTGTTCTACCGGTCTGAAACCAGAGACTACGCAAAGGAATCATGTCGTCCGTTGCTCAAAAACGCCTATTCCATGAGTACAAGAACCTTTCCATGAACCCGCCGGAGGGGATCACTGCGGGGCCCGTGTCGGAGGATGATATGTTTGTCTGGGAGGCCTTGATCCAGGGACCGGAAGGAACGCCGTACGAAGGAGGGATATTTGCTGCTGAGCTTAAATTCCCTAAGGATTACCCTCTTAGTCCACCAACAATGAAGTTTGTGGGCGGTGGTGTTTGGCATCCTAATGGTATCATCTCATTTCTCCTCTTCTTATCACCCTATTTTTTTTATTTCCGATTGTTCTTTTCGTGTGGATCTGGCTGACACTTATTGTCTTAGTCTATCCGAATGGAACGGTTTGCATATCCATTCTCCACCCGCCAGGCGACGATCCGAATCACTACGAGCACGCATCGGAGAGGTGGTCGCCCATCCAGAGTGTCGAGAAGATCCTGATTTCCGTCATGAGTATGCTTGCTGAGCCGAATGATGAGAGTCCTGCCAATGTGGAAGCTGCCAAGATGTGGAGGGAGCGGAAATCCGAGTACGAGAAGCGAGTTAGAGAGGAGGTTAGGAAGGGACTGGGGTTATAATACTACTGTTAGTACGACCTCTCGGGTATATTGCGAAGCATCTTCAGCCCTTTCGTACTGCACTTCGATTTGCTTTTTGTCGTTTACCGCCATAGCATCTGTGGAATAGAAAGGTGTTCTGTGGTTGGTGGTCATCGGCGTTTTAGGGGTTTTTTTTTTTTTTCAAAATTTTCCTCTTTCGTTCGGTATTTTTCCCCTACGAGATGGCTGGGAGAAGCGTATACCTCAATTTGCTTTGTTCCCATTGGATGAACAAAGTTGTCTTATGCCCAGTATTGCGGTCCAGTTATACACCTTCCGTTGAGCTCCTCTCCCTTGACTTGCAGCAACATGATGCTAGAGATACAGGCTTTACGAAATCTGTTAAATAAAATTACTCTTTCATCTTCTCGTCAATCCACCGCTCAAGCCCTCCCTTGCGGTCGTACAGGATCTCAATCTCAGCCTTCAAGTTCAACATGAGCATCCGTTGCAGCTCCGTACACCACTCCGACTCCGGCCCATGAACAGCCCATACAGGGTTATTCTTCAGCATTGCTAAAGCCCTCTTCCTGTCTCTTGTTGTCATCCGGACGAAGGTGTCGTCCCCATCTGGATCTGCGTGTTCTACAGCGTCTGAGATACTAAGACCCAACCAGCGAAGATGAGGGACGTTAAGCATTGCGTTCTCGTGCGCGTGTGCTTTGGAGCCATATTTGTACGTGGACATGATGGCCATGCCGTCTGGATCACCGTCAACTAGGACGTAGAACAACGGCCTGGGCTCGGACGAGCATCTGGCGTCCCAAATCCGACGAACGAATGCCCGAGTAGAGAGGTCTGGGTAGCCCTTTCCCTGCAGTATACTGCACATTATTCCTCACTGGATACATCTATGAGTATTCGAAAGGAATCTGTGGCGCACTCACCGTGACTAGAATACCTCGTCCCAATGCTGCTCTTGTGTGATATCCTCCTTTTGCTAATCTATGGAAAACCGCCTGAATATATTTCAGCTCTCAGTTCAGCAGTAATAGAACGTGTCCCTGTACTTTGAGACAGTACCTCTTTCTCTAGGATTAGGACCCAGTCGACTCCTGAGATGTCAATCTCTTCAATGTCTTCTAGCCTTGGAATCAAGGTGTCCTATTCTCGCTTTATTAGTCGAGCCACTCTAATTAGCGGGATTCTCCCAACCTCGCTTGCTGTCTCTGCATTCATTATGGTACGCGATCTTGTCTTCAAACGGTAACAACCCGCGGTAAGTCCTTTCGCTGCCGCCTCCTTGGGAACTTTAGTTAATGTCCGCATCGTTCATGGCATCTCAGATGTAGTAAGCGGAAAATACAGCGGCATACCACGTTTAGAGCAAGCCTGCCCACCCCCACCGTGTGCGCAATGTCTTCGACTATGTTGTCGACAGTTCTCTGCGTACCAAAAATTGTAGGATCACAATAATAGATGTCCCTGTACAGATCTCCTCCGGTTAGATCCGATGCGAACGTATGCGAGAATTTCTCCGGATCTTCAAACCTCTTTGAAATCGTCCGCTGAGAGTCGAGAGCATCGGCAATAATCGTTAGAATTCGAACTGTAATAGCTTAAGATAGAGACAAGTCAGGATCCAATTCGACCTTCGGGGAAATACTCGCAAGCTACTAGTAGAACATCGGAGCGGAGCATACTAAATCGCCAAGCTTCATGGGAATCCTTCCCCGGGAAGGAGTAGGTCCTATATGCGTCCTCGTCTATCTCCCTCGCCTCAAGGGCGCCACTGTCGTGATTCACAAAGAAGCGTGCTCCTTTAAGTCTCTGCTTTAAGGCAACGGTAGGAGTTCCATGGGTCAGAATCTGGTTCAAGACTGTCTCCAGGATACGGTGGATGCATTCCTGGGCTTTGTCTTTGGCAATACGTGTGCCATTGCTTCCATGGATCTGAGAAGAAGATCTTAGAGAATTTGAATTCTCGGGATTGGCCGCCATCAATTACACTGAAGAGGAGACTCTTCGACGTTCTAGATGGGATGGAATGGGATGAACTGGCCAAGCGATGATGGGCTCTTCAAGAATTGGAGGTCACCTGCCACTGCTATCAGGCATATTTTTAACAACAATATAATCTAGGCTGTATTAATATATAATATCTGTGTCTACTGCTTCCCAGCGCTCACGATTCCAACGGGTATTACCACAACTGGGCAGAGATAATTTGATGAAGCCGGGCTTTGTAGACCGACGTACCCGATGACTAATACAGTTAGTGTTGAAGAGCTCTTTTCTCCCCTGCAACGCACCTACACCGCTCATGAACCATTGACTATCGAATTGTCCGGGGAGACCTCCTTAGATCTCCGATAGTTCCATATCGAACCCATATGTGCATCCTTACTGTCAGACTCTAACGCAGCTGAGTTGTTGTACTCCTCCCCTGACTTCCTTTCGTGGTTTTGAGCATGCCAAGCCACATTGGCCCATGGAAAACGGCCGCCAATGGCCATCTAACGACCGATGCCAATGGTGACGCCAAAACCGACTATTCAAGGTGGAGGTTGGTCGATGACCGTGGCCGTCAGACCTGGCGTTACCTGGAATCCGACCTAGAACATCTAGCATGGCCCCAGTCCGTCGCTGATAAGTACCATCTTGGCTTGAACACTGTAGGTCTCGGCTTGGCCCTTTTGTTGCGATATCTCTTGCTATTTTTTTGTATTCTAATCCCATTTTCCAGGGTATCGTGGAGACCCCGCATGCAAAGACTCCTCTGCAAGCGGCAGAGAATGGCCTCCACTTCTTTTCAAAATTGCAACTGCCGCCAGGAAACTGGGCCTGCGAGTATGGGGGGCCGATGTTCCTGCTTCCAGGGATCCTCGTCACCTACTATGTAACAGATACTCCAATCCCTCCAGAATATGCAACTGAGATAAAAAGATACCTCTTCGCTCGCCAGAATCCGACGGATGGCGGCTGGGGTCTGCATATTGAGGCTCACAGTTCTGTTTTGGGCACGTCCCTGAACTATGTCGCGCTACGTCTGCTGGGCGTAAATGAGGATGATCCTCGCATGATCAAGGCCCGTGGACTCCTGCATAAGCTTGGCGGAGCCATATTCGCGCCTCACTGGGCTAAGTTCTGGCTCAGTATCCTCGGTGTCATGGAATGGAGCTGTGTCAATCCTGTTCCACCTGAACTTTGGTACGTAGGCTTTTTATTTATTTTTTCCGAACCCTACCGAGCTAATTCATTTCAGGCTCGCCCCAGATTGGGTTCCATTTGCTCCTTGGCGGTGGTGGATTCATATGCGACAAGTTTTCTTGCCAATGTCATATCTTTGGTCCAAGAAGTTTTCATACCCGTTGGATGATCTTACGAAGCAGCTCCGGAAAGAGCTATATACTCAACCTTACGACTCTATCGACTTTAGCGCCCATCGAAACTCCATACACGAAGCCGATAATTACTACCCCAAGACTTGGCTGCTAAACTTCCTCAACTTCCTCCTGGTCACAATTTGGATTCCGTTCCTTCGGATATCTGCAGTGGTCAAGCGTGCGGAGGATTGGACCTGGGAACTGATCCGTATGGAAGATGAAAATACTGACTATGCTGGCCTGGGACCCGTCAGCAACCCAATGAACATGATCGCTTGTTATATTCATGATGGGCCGGATAGCTATTCGGTTCTCCGTCATCGTGAGCGTTTAAACGACTATATGTGGCTGAAAGACGAAGGCATGCTGGCGAATGGCACTAACGGAGTACAAGTGTGGGATACGTCCTTCATCACACAGGCAATTGTTGTTGCCGGGTTCGCAGATGACCCGAAGTGGCGACCAATGCTCACCAAAGCTCTGGAATTCCTCGAAGATCATCAGCTGCGGGAAAATGTTCCAGACCAGGAAAAGTGCTACCGGCAGCACCGGAAGGGTGCATGGCCTTTTAGCACTAAAACTCAAGGGTACACCGTCAGTGACTGTACAGCGGAGGGTCTCAGGTCTGCCATTCAATTGCAAGAGATGCACGGATATCCGAAGTTGATCTCCTTGGAGCGCCTGAAAGACAGCGTTGACTGTCTGTTGCTCATGCAGAACCCTTCTGGTGGATTCACCGAATACGAGACCACCCGGGGCTCTCCCAAAATCGAATGGCTCAATGCAGCCGAGATATTCGGCGGGATAATGATTGGCTATGACTATCCCGAGTGTACTACTGCCTCTGTTACAGCTCTGTCTCTATTTAGCAAGTTCTATCCAGATTATCGCGCCGAAGACATCAGAGTCACAAAAGACAAAGCCGTCAAGTATGTCAAGCGCGTACAAAGACCAGATGGGAGCTGGTACGGATCGTGGGGCATATGCTTTACCTATGCTGCTATGTTCGCATTGGAGAGCTTAAGTAGCATTGGCGAAACTTATGAGACTAGCGAATGCTCCCGCCGTGGATGCGAGTTCCTTCTTTCGAAGCAGAAAGAGGACGGAGGATGGGGTGAATCCTACCTCAGTTCCGAAAAACACGTTTACACACAGCACGAGAAGTCTCAAGTTGTGCAGACGGCCTGGGCGAGCCTTGCCTTGATGGAAGCAGGCTATTCACACAAGGAGCCTCTGCAGAAGGCCATGAAGTTGCTAATGTCGCGACAGCAACGGAATGGAGAGTGGTTGCAGGAAGCCATCGAGGGCGTCTTCAACCAGTCCTGGTAAGCACAACGCAGTGATATCTCCCTAATGGGACTCTATGAATGTGAAGCTAATAAACCCAGCATGATCTCCTATCCCAATTACAAGTTCTATTGGCCTATTCGAGCACTAGGGCTGTATAGCAAGAAATTTGGCAACGAGGAGCTGCTCTAGGTGCCATAAGCCTTCTGAGCGTCATGGTTTGGGAGAAGCGCAACCAGGCTTCTCCGTTAGCTTTTTTGGCAGATAATGCGATGGCATCTTTATTTTCAAGCATGAGAATGACTCAGTCCCGCTTTGAATCTAACGTTTGTATCCTACACAACGGTGAGATTCTCCTCAGAAAATGCCTTGACTCTACAATGTAACATAATTAGTCATTTCGTGCTATTCGCGGACAAAATACTTCTACTGTGTTCACAACCAGGCAGGATCTGTCGCTTCGGAAGAGTATTGATATTCTTGGATGGTCCGAGCAACCGTAGTATGACGGAGGAGACCTCACTAGAAATTGGCGCTCCAAAGACAGAACATGATGCACTGATGACTAAGCCACAGACCAACAGCTTCTGAGACAAAGGAACATTCTAGGCTGCCCTTTGGAGACACAAGGTGACGTCCGGTCTCTCTGATGCTCTCAATATTTTACTTCCTGGTACTCTAGCATCTACTCACTTCCCTACTATCCTCCTCTTCCCACAACAGCACTAACCACTCACACCGAACGTACTGCCGACTGCGGAGAACCGGAACGTACCCCGCGGAAGCTTGACCAGGTTCCAAGCTCCTAGCTCCAAGCTCCAATCTCCAATCGCACGAGAACAAGTTCTAGTTTTTCAAGCGTTTTCACCCGCGATGAACGCCGCTTCTCAAGGCGACAAGGCCATAGCAAATTCCGACTGGCCGTCCGCCATCCAACACTTCACCCAGGCGCTAGCAGAGCATCCCCGCTCCCCAGCATATTACATCAAACGATCGACAGCCCACGCCCGCCTCAAACACGCAGATGGCGGTCCAAACTCGCGCGCTGCCCTTCAGGATGCAGAAGTCGCCTTAGTTCTCGCCCGAGAGCGGGGAAGGCGCGAACTTATCCTGTCCTCGCAGCTGAGGCGGGGTGTCGCGCTTTTCCAGCTCGAGAGGTATGGAGATGCTAAGTTCATTTTCGAGACAGTCAAGAAGAAGGTCTCCGGTGGTGGGGCTGGGGGTGAGAGTGCGTCCGCAGATGGACCCAAGGATAAATCTGAAGAAGTGATGGCGGCTATGAACAGTACTACGAAAGCTGGGATTGAGCAGGAACTGTCAATGTGGATGCTCAAGGTTCAAATGAAGTTGAACAAGTTGGAAGACGGCGACAAGACCGCTGTTACCGTGGCGGAATATCCAAGTGGTGTTCAGATTCCCGCGGAGAAGGAGTTGAAGAAGCAGTTGGAGGCGATCAAGTCTGGGAAGACGGAAAACGTTGGCACTCTCAGCACTTCAGAAGAGAAAGAAAAGAGCAAGGACCAAAGTGATGTTGCCGCAGAACAATCACACAGCAGCGGCAAGCTTAGCTCAACACCTGCCGTTCCGCCCACGACACCAGCTCCCGCTAGCAAGGTCCGGCACGAATGGTATCAGTCCAATGACAGTGTCGTGGTGACTATTTACGCAAAAGGTGTTGCAAAAGACAGTGTGGATTCTGAGCTTAAGAACAACTATGTAAATCATGTCCTTACACTGTTGTTGTTGCAGATCTTCATAAGATCAAGCTGACAAGATTCTGTTAGGTGGCTATTCAATTCCCTCTTGCAACTGGGACAGAGTTCGCATTCACGCTTGACCCTCTATTCGCACCAATTGATCCTTCCTCATCCAGGGTCTCTGTAATGTCGACCAAAATCGAGATTGTCCTACGAAAACAAGTCCCTGGCCAAAAATGGAGTGCCCTAGAAGCTCTCTCTACCGATCAGAAAGTTTCTGACAGACCGACTGCTTCTGGTTCAACGACACCCGCAACTGGCAACGTATCTTCATCCTCTGGACCAGCGGTAACGCCTGCGACTTCTGGACCCACCTATCCGACGTCTTCGCGCAAGGGCCCCAAGGACTGGGACAGGATTGCCACATCCCTTACGAAGAAAAAGTCGAAATCCGAAACAGCAGACTCCAAGGATAAGAATAAGGCGAAGGATGTATCTGCTGATAAGGAGGATGAGGGTGAGGAATCGGATAGCGCCGCGTCCGTCGATTCGGAGTATGGCGGCGGGGACCCAGTTGATGCGTTTTTCAAGAAACTATACGCAAATGCCGACCCAGACACCCGCCGCGCTATGATAAAGAGCTTCACTGAGAGTCAAGGAACCGCTTTGAGTACGAACTGGGAAGAAGTGCAGAGAGGGAAGGTGGAAACTCGACCCCCCAATGAGTAGTGTCTTCGGAATAAGTTTATTTGTCGCTTTTTTTAAAAAAATTTTTTTGCCTTTTTCGTTTTTCGCGTTGGAGCTGGTGGTTGCTTTGAAAGTATTAGCTGTGCGATAAGTTGTCCACGAAGTGAACCCCCCAATTACGAATTCTATCATGTGGTGCATTGAACTGGAGTTATGTCAACTTCCCATTTTTTTTTTTCCTCTTGAGAATAAGTCGTACTTCCCAGCTGAGTGCCTGCAATTCTCACGTCCTTCCCCTCATTTTACTTGCTCTCTCAACCTCTCCCTTGGATCTTCCTTCTTTCAGTAACATTGAAAAAATATTCAAGGTTTCGTGATCACTTGTAAAGTCTTCTGTGGATAGGAGTGGTCCCATACCTAAGCCAAACCCTATGACAGCTTCAGGTGATTTCAGTACTTAGGTCTTGTTAAGATCCTGTCAGGGACATGTGCTCAGGGATAAGTTTATAAGGGATGCTGACCCATAAGTAGCCTTAGCGGCTTCTATTCTGTTGCCTTTTTGACGCAGCAGCTTAGTAGCATAGTCAGCATGCTAGGTCCCTGACACCTAGCCAGATGAGCGTCTACTGCTTCTTCTGATTGCTTCTCAAAGATACTGGTAGTGTGAATCCACTTCTATAACTTTGGATTGCTTTACAGTTCAGCAGTGTAACTAATCATCATGCAGCATATGCTGATGGGGTAGTAGCTCACTGGTAGTAAGGAATTCTTAGAACTCATCCAGTGAGGCGGGCCGCGGTCACATCAAATACATATGGAGGTTCTCGATGAAAGAGGTAGTATTGAGCGCTGAGCTAAAGGGATAGTCTGGCCTGCCTTCCAGCGAGCTTTGTAGAATGATCTGAAAACCATACTGTTTCCCTAATGGCATCTATAAAGTATGTTGAGTAGATACTAGGGTCCTTAACGAACTATCAGGAACCACCCTAAGCCCCGTATAATTATCACTCATTTGGATCAGTTCATGACTGAATCTGCAAATGAGCTCTACCTCCTGAGTTTTTGCTTGTGACATCTAGTAAGATGCGGACACACTGTTGAGTGTCTCTTGCCTTGGGTCAAAGAGCCAAATTAGAGAGTTTGCTGCAGTAAATCTGCTCTCCCCAACTCTCCAGGGGAGAATTGCGTGGTCTTGACTCTTGCACCAGCTTTCTGGCTGTTGCTTAGATAGTTGACCTGATCAAGAACTCCAACTAGAGCCATTGGCCCTTTTTGGTCCAATAAGTTTTACAAAGTAAGATATGCCTTCGTCTTAAGAGTTCGCCCACAAGAACCAGTCGTAGGCTCTGTCCCGGTCGATGTGCACATGTAGGTCAAGGGATATTCAATTCCCATAGGCAGTACGCTTGCTGTCTTCGTTAATCTGACGTCGCTCTTCCAACTACAAATTCGCTGTAGTGGACAGACCCTGCATAGCTGTCAGGATGTGAGTGAACGTGAAACATTATTGCCGAAGTAGACGCAGATAGCAGGTGAGAGCCGAGTGAAGGAGCGAAAGGGGAGGGGAAGAAAACCAAGGGGAAGGAGGAGGGAACAGACCACATTCTTTCGTGTTGCAATAGCGAATCTCCATCCTTCCGATGAGACCAACATTACCAGGTACCCTTCATCGGGGGTCCACGATGAAGCATGTCTTTGAAATGATCAAACGCCTCGTAGAAGCCTTGATTGTCGAGAGCCCTTTGTACCGGTAATTCGATATTACTTAGTCTGACGTAGATTTTTCAAATCCAGAATGTCACAGAGGACATGATCTGGAACTCTGAGTGGCATATGCAGGAGGGCATCCCAGCAGCTATTATCTGTTGTAGTGGGAAGACAGTGACTGAACAGCTGTTCTGGAATTCCTTCTGTATTGATACCCCTCTCTGCAAGACGGTCCACAAGCATTTGTAGGACAGTTCTTTGGAGAAAGTCAGCATCACTGATGTGTGAAAGCCTTGATGAGTCCTCTGAATATCTCCTGTGCGTCTTGTAGATATAGTGGGGCGGGAGGCAGTCACTGCCAGGATGTTGTTTGTGTGCCATGCCAGAAAGGTCCCTGCTAGGACAAGGAAACCTAGAAATATTGACATGTAGTTCTATCCATGTTAGCAATATAAGTAGACAGCTGTTGGATACTTAGAGGTTGATTTTGAAATACTTAGTGAGTACGCTTGTTAGGCGCGGCTAACATTATAGCCACTATATAGGTGGTGCCAGCCCGTAGTAGCTGTTGCCTTTTGGCGCAGTGGCTCAGTAGCATGGCTGGTATGGTAGGTCCCTGACAACGCTGTTGGATGTAAAGGATTAAAGATATGTTGCGGGAGGGAGGGTGGAAGTAGATCATTTATGAGCCTAGAAATTTGCCTCTCGAGATAGTGGAAAGTTCCTTGGAGCCAAGTATGTAGTGAATGTACTGTGTTAGATATTTGGAAAGACCCCGGAGAACACCGTCACGGTGTCAGGCACTTACCTGATTCCTATTTTCCATACGCTCTTCCAGTGGCCTATTCATCTACTTGGCAGTCTATTTGAGATACATGCTGACAGCTTCCGGAAATGAGAAGGAAGGATGGTATACAGGCACTTAGTAGTAGTAATGGCTGCTAGATCTGACCGTTGCCCTTGCGCACGTACATTATCTAATCATATCAATCAGCAGCTCCTCAATTGCATGACAGCATAATTGTACGAATCGCGCATGAGTCACTCTGACTCGCCGAGAGGGCTAAAATAAAACACTACTAATACCTAGGCAATATATATATCCGGCTCGAAGCCCACCAAAATTATCCCTCACGCATCAGTCCCCTAGGAATCTGTCCAAGTCCGCCCACTCATAACTACATAGTTACCCAACATGACAACCACAACCAATACATCCACAAACGCCATTCACGCCTCTCCCAAGATCCTATCCCAGCTAAACGAATACCACGCCCTCTCGCTAGCTCAAGAAGACGAATTCGAGGCCCTTCGCAAGGAAAACAATGAACTCCGCAAGAAGGACCCCGAAGCAGCCTCTCGCGAACTAGCAAAGCTAACCCGCGAAATGTTCGTGGCCCTAGACAAGGACAAAAGCGAATTCGTGCACCAGTTGATCCTCGCTACGGGGGCTAAGAATGTCGTCGAGGCAGGCACCAGTTTCGGCGTTAGCACTATCTACCTTGCTCTGGCTGTTGGGAAGAATTTCCCCGGCGAAGGCAAGGTGATTGCGACGGAGAAGGATCCCGAGAAGGCGGCTAGGGCTCGCAGGCACTGGGAGAGAGCTGGTGAGGAAGTCGTAAGGCATATACAGCTGCGGGAAGGCGATTTGTTGGAGACGCTGAAGCGTGATCTCCCCGTCATCGACTTCCTGATGTTGGACAGTAAGTGACTAGTACTTATCGTATATTATTACTTGAGACAAGTCCGGTGGTAGGCTGATGCTCGAAATCGCAGTTTGGGCTCCTCTTGCATTGCCAACGCTTAAGCTGGTTCAACCTAAGCTGAGACCTGGCGCCGTGGTTATTGCAGATAACACCGTCATGGCGGCAGATAGTTACAAGGAGTTCCTGGACTACGTTCGAGATCCTAATGGGCCTTTCCGGACCTCAACGCTCCCTTTTTCCGGCGGCTTGGAGATGGCTATTCACCCTCAGTATAAGGTGAACGGGATTTCTTCTCCAGCGGAGGTTGTAGGTGTCATTGTTCAACAGGCCATAGTTTAGCATCATGTCCAGTGATACCTTTTGTCACTTAAATAGGATATTTGGAAGAAAGTATTGTTGCCTTCTGAATACACTAAAAAAGAGTCAAACATAGGGTTTTGCGTTTTGAGTGCTCATTTCGCCGTAAGGGGTTGTCTACACTGAGTTATACAAGTCCCTGGATGCACTCTCCCTGCTTAACAGGGCCCGAGGAGGCTCGAACTCTATGAGCTGCTCATCGCTCAACAGCGATATCCGATCGAAATCCAAGATTGTATATAACTGGTGCGCAACCGATACAATCATTGCGCCAGCAAACTCCTCCCGAATAACACGCTGTAGGATCTTGTCCATCGCGACATCTATACCGCTAGACACTTCTTCGAGCAAGACGATCTTGCTTTTTCGGACGAATGGAGCGACCAAGACAGAACACTTGTCCTTGGCCGTGGGAGAAGAAATCCGCCAGCAACTCGACATCCAGTCCGCCTTTAGACTAGATGAGGGCCTCAATGATTGCCTTGTGGTATTGGTGTTCATTGTCCGGATATGCATTGAACCGGACGCTGCCTTTCATAAAAAGAGGGCCCTGAGGGGTCGCGTTGAATCGAGCCTGCGCTGTCTGGCGTGAAATCCGAGATATATCGACACCATCCGCCACGATGGAACTTTCCGGGGAGATCTCCAGGAGCCTACGCAGTAGCATGATTCGCGAACTCTAGCCATTGCCCGTGCAGCCGCAAACGGCTGTTCGTTCTCCGGGCGTAATTGACATGGTGATTCCTTTAAGAATTGGTGGGGCGCCCGTTGAATATGAAGCCGAAAGATTCCGGATCTCGAATGCGTCTCGAGCAGACCAGATATTGGAAACTGGCCGATTGTTGTCTTCTGAATCGGAATTCTCGTTGGGCGTTGTGGATGTGAACTTCTTCAGATGAGACACGGTCCAATTGATGTCTCCAGAGCAGTCCACTGTTCGACGATCCAGGTCAAAGAAGAACTGAAGCTGAACACATTGAGCAGCGCAAGGCCAGCATTTCCCGGGCTAACAGAGTCGCGAAGTTCGACCACGAGCACCATCAGGATGACAGCTAGGACTGCAGCCATTATGTCAAGAGCTATTGAAAGCCAGCGCTGGATGCAGAACAAGAGATAATATGGTTTTTGGGAGTTATTCAAGAAGATTAGATTCTGCTCCACGAATTGGTCGGACCAGCCAAATGCTCAGATAGTCACGAGGCCCTCGAGAGTTTCGATGAAATGCTTTATAACGGTGAATTGGCTTCAAGGCCGAGAAGACGAACTTGGCATGAGGTAGAACATTAGCTTCCGCGGACAAAGTCGGTTGGAGAAGAGGCTCTTTACCCCAGACAGTGAGAATAACTAGAGGCATTGTAAGAGCAAAGCAACCTGCGGCCAAACACATCAGAATTCCCCCCATGACGGGTTGAACTACAGACACAATGAGGTCAATCAATGCGAATGGAAGCTCGTTGTCAACACTGTCATATCTTGGCTGAACCGATTTGTGGTTATTCTCGTGACGGTGCTCGTGAAAAGGACAAAGGTGCATTCATTACAGGATGGAGGAGCCTGGCATGAAGCTCTTCTGCGCTCCCAGGTACGACATAGAGAAAGTAATGGTAGACAGCGATGTTGCAGAAAACAGCGCTGATTCCAGTCAGCATGCCAAAAAGTCCTAGGTAAAGAGAATTCGCTCCATTGCCCCGATTTTCAGCGCCACTCGTCCAGAATGTGAGAAGCGATTCAGTGAGCTTAACCGCCACGCCGGGGAGTACCAAGTAGAATAGGGAAAGAAGACTTCTGAACTACCCAATTGAGGACATGTAGTACTTGTATGTAGACCATTCACCAACTGGTCAGCTCAGTTCTCCTCTGTCTCCCGGCTTTTGGCACTTTTAGTCCCCGTCGAACGTGGCGCAGCAGACGAGTGACGATCAGCAGCTGCATCAGACGAATTAGTTTTGGGGTCATGCTTTGACATGAGGCTCCTCGCGTATCCATTCTGACTCAGTGGATCAAGGCTGCCCTGTTCCGTTTATACGCCCGGCAGCATCTAAAAATACGATGAGGTCTGCATATCCCAGTCGATGTATGGTATTGGTAGCAAACATCACTGTCGTCCACAATTTCCGCAGTAAGCCATGCTTGCAAAAAGCCCGTTGAAGACTTTCTGTTCTCATGCTTTGCATTACAATGCGCGCCCCAGTGCCACGCGTTCCTTCTGACCACCACTCAAGGAAATTCCCAGCTCCCGACAACCGAGTCTACCATTATCCGCACTTAGCACAAGGGAAGAGATATGCGGGGTTTTAGGCATGAAATGAGCGTACCGTGAGAATCTGTCAAAGACGCGAATATCATAGTCCAAAGGGCAAGCGCGAATAACCTCCCCATACCAGGCCGTGTCAAGAGTTGAAGGACCAGTGATGTTCTTTCTGATGGTGGTATTCTGGATCCAAGGAGTTTGGTCCACAAACCCACACTTCGTCCAATCGCTATGCAACAGCCCTAGCGACGAGAGAGTTTCTCTCATCAGGCCCTTTAGTAAGGTGCTCTTCTCACAGCCTACAGGACCAATTACGAAAACAAAGGTATTTTGTAAGATCGAAAAGCTGACACTTTGATTATAGATGGGTCGTCTGTCTTCTAGTCAAAGCTTGCCCCCTTGAACCTCAATCACCACCGAGCTGGGGCCATGTTGGCTTCGCTCATTCATCCGTCCCAGCTTGACCATGTTAACCGAGAGCTCCACGGCTGTGGACCTGCCATCGATGTCTGACGTTTCCCACTGTCATCGACATTTCCGGGAGTACTTAGCGGCAGAAAAGCAGACTGCTTCGAAGGCGACTCGAGGAATTGCTGAATCCGCTCGAAGCAGGCCGACGCTGATGCGAGAGACGGTATTGCTCTCAGTAGCGCAGTGACAGGGTTCGACAGCGCTCCAATTAGCGAAAGAGCCATAAACGCAGTGGCTGCTGTTAGTTCGATCTTGGCGTAGTCTTGAATGAGAATGAAGACTGAAGAGGTGATGAACGGAGCGAAAATCGGCATACTATTTGCCGCAGACTGAAACTAGGAAGCTCCCTATTTGGAAAAAGACGCCTCCGATGGTGACTTAGTATACGTACAGAAAAAAAGCACTAAGGCAGAGAAGACGTCTAAAGCATCTCGATAGCTTTAGCTCTGGAATACGCAAGCCCTAGAGCATGCCTGCGACCTAGGGGGAGAAGCCGAGTATTTTCACGGCCTGACATTATCCGTCAGTGAGAACCCAAAAAAAAAGGCTTTATCCCATCTCGTTGAAGACGACGACCTGCCTTCATTGAACCACGCACGGAGGCGACAACAACGGGTTCGTACACCTTCGATCCAGATTTTCTAGCCTCTTCCGATACGTTTTAAGATCCCTACGTTAAGCAACTTGGATGTAATAGCCACTGCAGCTGGAGCTAAGAAAGAGAGGTTGAGTTGACGATACAGCAACCACAAAGCTATGCCCAGTTCCACGGGTACCGCCCAAAGTTCGTGGATGTTTTAAGAACGCCCCGCAGATCATTTCTAGAGTATCTTAATTTGAAAGTCTTTGATGCACGAAGATACGGGAACAAGGCACTAACCTGTATCACTGGACATTAGGGTAAGAGAGCAGACTCGTCCAAAGACGTTATGTTAAGATTAACCGTCTTCTCACAGACCATGCTCACAAGGGTCCCACGGACAACAGTCGCAAAACGAAAAGACATGTTGGAGTAAAGGCCATTGGTTATCGCAGTTCCTAGGAACACGATGCCAAAAGCTCCAGTCAAACCCAACCAATGCTGTTGGCATCACTGGCTGATTTCACATATTCAGACGTCTGAAAAAGGGGGGATAGCTGAGCGTATCGAAAGCCGATAAGACAAAGGGGGGGGGGGGGGGGGGGGGGGGGCATGCAGAGAAGTAGCGAGCGACGATTGGAGCTCAGAGTTGACCAGAAAAGGGCATGCGAGTGAGCCTTATTCGCTCTGGCCCATCCGTTCCGGGCATGCCTCCTGAGAAAACTCGAACTCATCCCCTCTTCAATGGGAAATAAATCGTCTTGTCTTATAACTCGTCGAAAGCAAATCATCATCAAGATTTTCAGCCACCAGAAAAATGCCCTGCTGTAGATTCCACTGGTGGCCTCTGGGTTCGCGTCCCGATATGGAGCGAGAAGGATCCTTTGTTTCTCGTCCGCTTCCGTAAAGGCAATAGCAATCCTGAGTGCTACTGCTACTGTGAATACTGAAGCAATTGGCTTAGGGTCATCCTTGATCCACAAGGTTCTCATATGTGTGATGTCAACGAGTAGGGTGATGAACAGTATGTTGATGATACTGGAAGGACGAATTGAGCGCACATGTTCGGCGTGGGACAGCAAGCAAGCACAGCCCAAGCGCAACGGCCAGCAGTAGGGACACAGCAGCCATTAACGCTGGAGTCCTAACGGTAGATTCGTTGCGTAGAGCACTAGAATTGCGACTTAGAGCCCGGCCAAAGGGGCAAGGAGAAGGTGGATCCGCACGCATTAGCGTTTAAAAAAAAAAAAAAGAAGAGCCGAAAGAAGCGATGTTAAGAGGCAGAGTATGAACCAGCTTATTTCCATGGATAAATCCCTCTGAGACTTTTCGTGATTGCTGGTATAGTGATCGCAGCCGAAAATGGCAGAACAAAAAGCAAAAAACCCGATGGCAAGATTGACAAGACAGTATACTCGAAGAGAGAACTAAAATCGACGCGACCCGAACCGGGCATCTGCGAGCCAAAATCATGGAGTTTATCCTCAAAGAGGGCTAGAAGCAGCCTCGGCCCTGGATGCGCGATCTCCTATAGCACCCAGCAATGCCACTGTTATTATTGTCAGAGGACACAACAGTCAACATGGCTAGTCTGTCTGACGAATATCGGTGCGGTTGGATTGGACAATCAAAAACTGGCCCTGAGTGCCATCTTCCCAGGTTCTCTGTCTTGGAGTACTAGTACTAATAGACTGCCTTGCACGGGAGTGTATATTCAAGGAACACATAACTGCAGCTGCAGCAAATAAAATTGGATGCCTTGACAACAACCTGTAAGCATTGATCATGGTTGCTTTGAAAGCCCTAGGAAAGGTAGAGTTTGTGGGCTGTCAATGCTTGGGGAAATACTAGGTAGACAGGAGTAATTACTACAAGTCACAGGTAATTGTCGCCAAGAGATCCAGACCCATGCTTCTTCTGAGTAACAATCTTGTGCAGCAAAACAATATGCTATTTTCTGATGGAAACAGTTTCACAGCTTATTTACAGGGAAAGTCGTTATCGTTGAAGAAGGGGCTGTGGCGAAATGGCATCGCGTGGTATGTAACAATACTGTAACAATACCTATTAAGGCAATGTTCCGAACATTCCACTAATAATACAACAGTGACTCCAGATCTGACTGGGTATATCTCAAGATTGCAGGTTCGACTCCTGTCAGCCTCATCGCACTCTTTTTGGTTTCTCTTTTTTTATGACCTACAAATTCACGTTTTTTGGCTCATTTATTAATAAACTACATAATCTGACTATGCTTAAGCGTTGAAGCCTCGACGGAAGCGGCCGTCTTCGAGTTCTTCGGCAATGGGGCTGCCTTCGTTCTGGACCGTCTGGTTCTGGAATATATGTTTTTTCGACAGGAAGCTCTCCTGTTGCTAGGTCCACCACTTAAATGAGTGAGCTGGTGATGTGGAACAATTGGATACATTAATTACACTTATTTCTTCCTAGTTACTTTTATGACTACTGAACGTATGACTTTTTTTATGTCCTGACAACAGGCTGGTGCCAATTTGGGACACCTACTGACTTATCAACAGCTCCTACATAGTTAATATGAGATGGATTTTGGTATTTAACGGACAAAAACTTCAAGCATACAGAGATGGTTAGAAAACAGGACATGGAGGCTGCGAAGACTTGGAGATTTGCTGTAACAATATTCACATTACCACCATGTCTATCCATGGTTTGCATCTATTCCCCATGGGGTTAATCCTCGAAAGACTCCTGCACCCGAGACAAAACATCGTAACCAGTCCAGGCCATGATCTCTAGTCCCAAGAAACTAAATGTACATATACACATATACATATATGAGCCACCGTTACGCAGTGGCCTAACTCGACGTCGATATCTCATGTGCTTGTTCGTCGGACGTAGATATCTCATGTACCTCTTCGCCCATGAGCTCCACCGGAATCGGTTTCGTCGCAGCCAAAATTCCTCGATTATGATCACCGGGCGTATCGGTATACAGAACTGCGGATGGATTGTATTTCGTTTCGGAAACCTCTGGATCTTCAATGCCAGCGCTACGTCGTTCGCGGTTGCGCGAGAGGAAGACTAGCACTCCCACAAGAGCTGCAAGGATGGGAACCCCTAGTCCAACACCAACACCAATACCAGCTTTTGCACCCGACGTCAGTCCGGAAGGGGAGCTAGAGGATGTCGAAGCTGACGTCGCTGTTGTTGATGTTTTTGGGAGTGCTGATGGTGCGGCCGAAGTAATGCTCGCTGATAGTTCAGGACCAGGCACTATGATAAGGCAGTCTGCCGTGCAAAACGTGAAACCGAGGTGATATCTTCCGGCAGAGATATTCCCGGGAACTTTGTCCAACGGCGCCAACGTTGCTGCTGTACCGTCCACCATGACGTCGGTGGCAAGTGCCCAAGAACTTGACGCTGAAGCCCTACTAAGGTAGAGATCCCGGTATGCTTGACCATCGACGGTATCTTCCTGCGCCACGACGTCCCAGGCAACAGTGAAGCTTGCTGAAGGATCCACAACCGCACCATATGTAGGTGATGTTATGTCAATGATGCAACCCACGGGTGATAAGTCTTGTTAGGGAATTTTGCCAACAGAAGAAAGGGGCCTCAAAGCCATGCGAACTGACTAGTCTGCGCCCAGCTGGTTCCAGCTATGAAAAGAAGAAGGAGGACTTGTACCGCCGCCATTTTAAGCGTACAGTACATGGAACCTATGAGTCTTGCTAGCAATAGCTAACCTAACAGAAAAAGGGAAGCGAGAACGCTACAAGAGAGAGAAGGGATTGGATAAATCGTGTACTTAACAGAATAGGGGCGGCAAGAAGGCTACAAAAGAGAGAAAAAACCGGATAAATAGTGCATGATTTACAAAGCTCAGCTTGTTTCCTGCGCATCCTTCTAATGCAGCCAATATTTCCAAATGACGATCACTAACCAGAAGCAGCGAAATCAACAACCCAGCATTGCCAGCTTCGACTTTTGATTATCAACGGTTGGAAGCGACTAGCAGGGATGTAGAGAGAGGAGAAATGACCCTGCAATTCAGAGCCTTGTTACCATATATCAACCATGCCCTATCCGAAACTGACTTGTGCCATATGGTACTAGTGTAAGGTGAAGGTGCCATAAATCGAATATCTGCGCCAGCCACCGTGGCGAGCTTTCCGCCAGGTGCGACTTTTCTAACGGGTGTCCAGAGCTGTCTCAGCCAAACGAACTATCGAGTTTTTCTGCGAAGGTGTTGGGACGGGAAGCAAAGCTGCATTATCCCTGCACGGCAGGCCGCCACTAGCCATGAAATTGACTTTCATTTCGAACCCCTTAGGAGAAACACGGCGAACCGTGTCGAGATGCTTTGATTCGCTTTTCCTAGCTAGGAAAGGGGCCCGTTGTGTAGAGCGAACCAACTTCTCGCTAAACTTTTCCCCTGCAGCAGGAGAGTCCATGGCAGCCATTTGCCTTATCACTGAGTGGGCCCTCATTAAAGCTGGAGCGTGCCTACAAAGCCCTAGGCTACAGGAGTTAAGTCTGTATAGTAGCGCTCATGAATATCTCGTAGCATACATAGCCTTGTGCTTTTCTCGTCCCGTAAGATAATATACACCGATCCGGACAGACCAACTCTACCGATGTCTACTCGCTTGGTCTTCTCTCTATATCGCTCTCCTCTTCATCATCCTGTCGGTACAAGAAGAACTGCACAAAAATCAACATATCCAACAACAAAGTCCCCAAACTCCCCACCAGCCACGACAGGTTCACCAATATGTACCGACCATACAACGAGGCCGCTTCACCGACCCGACAATGGCCCTTGCCCTTCCGACACACGGGCGAGTAGGCCAAGATAGACAACACGTATGTCAAGTTCCCGATACAGGCGAAAAGAAAGAAAAGCAGCGAAACGCCATCGGTCGACTTGCGTCTGAAATTGAGTAGGATTTGCGGAATTCGAGAACCAAGGTACAAGACTGCGCAAAGGTACCCAAAGACTTGTCCTAGGACATCAATTTTCGGCGGCACATTTTCGCCTGTACCAGGTGCTGGTTCATGGATTCGATCGTGTTTCTGCGTACGCCTACTGATGAACCAGCCCCCGACCCCAGCGGCGCAGACGAGCAAAATGGCAGATGCGTTGAAGAGGAAGGCCTGAAGAGCTGAAACGCGTCTAGGCGGTCGGATCGGCTTGTGTGGAGCCGGCTCAATGAAAGGTGTTGCCGGGGACAGGTGGGTTCCGTCAACGCCCGGGTGCAAGAACGAAGCTGCCGAAAGCCTTCTGTGGTCCAGCTGGCGGTGAGGAGGTGGTGTAGGTGTTGAGGATGATGAAGCTGCATCGACAGCGTGACCGTTATGTTCATCAGTGGCCAGCAGAGTGGACCGTTCTGTTGGCCCAGGTTTCCGTGACGCCCCATTCTCTGGCGTCCGGATCTCGTCCTTGAAAGAAAAGCCTTCGTAATAGAGACATTGGGCTAACAGAACTATATCTGCAAGAGTGTAGTACACAGCTAGGATGGTCATCGTGGGCAGAACACCCTGCATGACAGCACCGAGGACGTTGAATACATCTCCTACTAGCCAAATGATGAGAAAGAGCAATGAGAGGCCCTCAGCCGAGCCACGGCGAAAATTCTCGATGATCTGCGGCGAGAAGACGACAACCCAGCACGCAATAGATATTGAGCTGATTCGTTGAGGTAGATAGTCAGCAATTGAATCGGAAACAAGAGCAAGGCGACCAGTTATATCGGACACCACAAGACAATAATAGCAAATTTAGAAAAGAAGCAAAAAATATAGTTTATAACCCCCCAAAAAGGAGAAATAAGAATAAACCTACCCGCATATGCCGCTCAAAGCTTCTACATCTATATTATTTCCAGTTTGAGGAGGGAACATGGTGTCTCGTTCCGAAGAGTCGAATGGGCACGTTCTCAGAGGTACCCCGATAAGGTAGAGATTGCGTCTTTGATATGAGTCACTGGTAGTGGGGCCGCAAGCCCAATGAACCGCCCGTTTACAAGTAAGGGCCCAATTCAAAATGTAGAAATAACTTTCAAGAATGCTTTGAGAAGACCGGCCAAGATATCTGCAGACGGACGAATGGAGCGTTGAGTGTGAGTCAATCGAGTGGAAGAAAATTGACGTGTGGCTCATCACGTGGTGATATCCGGGGACGATCCGGGGAACTCTAGCCGCATTTGGAAAGAACAGCCGATGTCAGATCGAAGATCGTGCAGGAACAGCGAGACATTCGGGTCTACTATGCATTATAGAAATGTTAGGCAAAATACCTCTTACAATGAGGAATTCATATCATTTGCATGATCGGAACATGCTGCGCTGTGCATATTCCAGTCATCCCAGGACTTCCCTGAACTTCCCTTTCTCATCAGTTGCCGTCCCGTTTCTACTTTGCTCCGATTTGGCTTGCCAACCAAGCCTCGTGCAGCTTTCTCTGCCTTTCCCAGTCCTTACGGAGTTTCTTTGTTCTGCTCTTGTTGACCTCCTCTCCAGTGGCATCGCGTGTCGGAATGCCTTCCTCATCCCACGCGCTGAACTCGTTGGTCCGGAACATCTCCAGATGGCTTAATTTTCCTTTCTCTAGCCTCTTTAGAGCCTCCTGTTCCTTCTTCTCTTTCTCAATCTGCTTCTGGCGCGCACGGGCAGCCTTCTCTTCGCGCGCCTGCGCTAGTTCCCGGGTCACTGGACGCACAAGCGACGGCTGACTGTCCCGATCTTCAAGATAGATACCGATGTCAAACAGGTCAATATCGCGGACACGGTCGCAGAGAGCAAGAATATCCTTTTCTACATGGTCTGACTGTTCCACAGAAGTGACTCTCTTTCGGAAATCTGACAAAACACTTGCATAAGGTTTCGACGGCTCCGAAACATCCTCCGGTACTGCCACTCGGTCAACGATCTCGGCTATCTTCTCCCTTGAAATTCCTTTTCCCGCCCGTGCAATCTGTCGAAGGGAATCACGCATAGCAGCAAGCGGGTACAGGTACGGCTTAGCCTCCTCAGGAACGTCAACCCCGGACCACCCAATTTCTGTGGCATCCGCTGGAGCGTCGCCATTGAGACCAAGTATGTTGACCATTGACGTCACCCACTTTGCGGCAGCCTCAACATCTTTCGGGTTAATGTTGGTCTTATCAGCACTGTTATATTCCGAAATGAGATCGGAAATCGCTTGCAATGCTCCCCATGTATTAAATGAGTCGCAGAGATGTCTGTGGACGGCCTTTTTGGCCGTCTCTAAGGCAGCAGCAAGGGATCCATCTGTTCCAGTCCCAGAGCCTTGTAGTGCTGACGGGTCCTTCATCTTGAGAAAGAAATTATTTACTTTCTCTTCCCAAGCATTTCCACTGCTAATGAGATCTTCGTTGAAGTCGACGCCGTCCCTCCAGCTACCAAGCAAGAAAACGATACGCAAACTTCTCGGGGTCCAATCCTCTCTGTCAAGTGCTTCACGGATAGTGGTGAAATTTTTGAGGGACTTGGACATTTTTGAACCCTGGATAGAAAGATGGCCCATATGCAGGAAGTAGTTGACCCATTGCTCATGCGCATGATCGTGTGCCCAGTATGCCTCGCTCTGCGCAAGCTCATTGTCATGGTGGGGGAATGCAAGATCGATTCCACCTGAATGAATATCTATTTGCTTGCCAAGCCTCGCGGAAGCCATTGCGGAACACTCGATGTGCCAACCAGGTCGTCCTTTACCCCAGGCGCTCGGCCAACTAGGTTCTCCAGGTTTAGAGGTCTTCCAAAGAGCAAAGTCGGACGGCGAACGCTTCTCCGTAGTCTTGCTAGTCAACGCACCTTCACCCTCCGCTAGAAGATTCCTGTCGGAGCGACTCCATGGTTCCAGCCTAGCATACGGGAAACCCGCGGCTTCAAAGGCCTGAATATCAAAGTAGACTGACCCATCTGCCGTTACATAACCAAATTTGTTTTGAACAATTTTCCCGACAAACTCCGCGATCTCCGTTCCATATTCCGTGACTCTGGTGATCTCATCGGGATCAAGAACATTAAGATCGCGCATATCTCTCATAAAACTGTCCTCGAATTTCTTCGTCAACGCCGTAAAGATTGCGTGATTGTCCGCGTCAATGGAGGAGCCCCTGAGAGAGTCTAAGTATGGGAGGAGAACATCTTGCGCACTTGAATAAAATGATTCCGCGAAGTCTGAAGCTTTCGTGGGCTTCTCCGACTTTTCTGCCTGTGCGATCGCTTCCGCTGCGGAAGCGGCCGTCTTGATGTGCATCTTTACTTTCGCTTCATCGTCTCCAGCTTTCTCGTTGCCTGGCAAAGCACCCCCATTGAGGACAGCCGAGTACACCTTCTCTACTTCATCGTGGTATCGCGATGGAGAGAGCTCCGGATCCAAAAGTTTCAGGTTCTTCTTTATATAGGCCGTACATGCGTTTTTAACCTCATGCAAAGCTTCCGCGTCGACGGTAGGATGTGCGGAAACAAATTCGCGGAATAAATATTGTTGTCTTGCTCGTAGGATAATCTACATATGGCAGTGACAAACTTCAGCTTCAAAAGCAATATAGATGGGAACATTGGTAAGCACAATATGTAGGTACCTTGTCGTCGATATCTGTAATGTTCATTACAAACTTGACATCAAATTTAAAGTAATCTCGCATTATACGGCGAATAATATCTGTAGTGACATAGTTCCTGGCATGTCCCAGATGCGAATCATCGTAGACCGTGGGTCCGCACGCATACCATGTAACCTTCTTGCCTTCCGGGTCGATTGGGATAAACGGAGACTTCGACCGCGTCAAGGAATTATAAATTTTGAGAGGAGGTAGGTGAGAGGCAGCGTCCGGATTCAGCGCGGGTGGCCGCCATGGCGGTTGCTGGCGCGCGGTGGCCATGGACTTAGAGCAGATAAGTACAGAGGTAGCCAATGACAACCGGCGTAATCTTGACAGTGAAGAAAAGGAAAACAGGGAGAGTCGGGGAAAGGAAAGGAGCATATATGGAAATGGGCGTGGAGGCGAAAGAAACGCAACTTGACGACGAGAGTGAGGTGAGTCAAAGGCAAGGTGACCCAATGGAAAACGAACTGCATACCAAATCCGACCGGATCGGCCCTAAGCCCTAAGCCCTATTTCAAGTATTTCCCTTCTGGGATCCATACGTCAAAGATCGTCAAGATTTCTCTCTTGCAGGCGCAAAGGATTCCCGTCCATCCGCCAACCTCGAGCTGAGATTCTCCCCGAAAAGTAGATTCAAACGCTGTCTATTGCTGGGAGAATACTAGTGCGACTGTCCGTGTGCCAAAACGTGGACAATGCCGTCCCCTTTTCTGACCCCAGGTTCACAGTCGCGGCCTGACAATCTCGCTCTCCTCCACCTTCGCAGAGACGAGCTTATTCCTACAATTCTCCGAACGCATGACGATGAGCAATTGGGATACAATGAAGGCAAAGTCACAAACACTCGATATGGCTCTTTTCCCCACAGCACGCTCATGAACCAGCCATGGGGCTCCCAACTGGCAGCATCCAAGGTCGATACGGGCTCCCGAGGTCGCAAGTCAACGAAAAGCCACAAGCGCAAGGCAGACGAGCTGGAAAGCGGAGAACAACAGTCTCCTAAATCTCCGGTCCAGGCTTCCAGTGGCTTCCTTCATCTCCTCCGCCCTACTCCCGAGTCGTGGACGGCATCCCTCCCGCATCGGACACAGGTTGTCTACGCACCCGACTACAGTTATATTTTGGACAGATTACGCGCACGGCCGGGAAGCACCCTTCTCGAAGCAGGATCTGGAAGTGGCTCGTTCACACATGCGGCCGCCCGAGCAGTCTTTAACGGTTATCCCGCGTACGAATCGCCTACAAAACGACGCAAACTGGGGAAGGTGTGCAGTTTCGAATTCCATGAGCAACGGGCGGGTAAGATTCGCGAAGAAGTCAACCAGCACGGACTAGATGGTCTTGTAGAGGTGACACATCGCGACGTCTACCAAGATGGCTTCCTTCTGGGCGATCCGAAAACGGGTTCATCCCCCAAGGCCAACGCCGTCTTCCTTGATCTTCCTGCGCCCTGGCTAGCTCTCAAGCATCTTGTGCGCAAGCCGCTTTCGGGATATGAGTCCCCTCTTGATCCATTGTCTCCCATACACCTCTGTACGTTTTCCCCGTGCATCGAGCAAGTGCAACGGACAATCAGCGCCATGCGCCAGTTAGGCTGGCTTTCGATATCAATGGTTGAGGTCCAACATCGTCGCATCGAGATGAAGCGAGAGATATCAGGTCTAGATTCCGAGGGAATACATGGGGCCGTCATATTCCCCAAGTCCGTGGACGAAGCCATCGCAAAAGCTCGCGTTGTTGAGGAGCGTGCGAGGTGGTTTCATGAACAATTCAAAGATCATGTCAATTGCCCCTCACCCACGACTAGAAAACTAGAAGAAGAAAATGCGGAATTGAACCTCGGCAAAAGCGGGCAAGAGAATACTGCTACAGACAGTGCTGATGACAATATTCTCGCAAGATCAGGACACTCTCCTCCACAGAATCCGAAACCTAATCGAAACAACGCAACCCCAACCTATAAACTAGGCCGCTTGACGCATCGTTCCGAATTGGACCTGAAAATGCATACATCATATCTTGTATTTGCGGTGCTGCCTCGAGATTGGTCTGAGGAAGATGAATTGAAGTGTCGACAGGCCTGGCCGTCGAATCCTACGGCTGAGGCTTCACAGACTGCGAAGCCAAAGAGCAAGAAGCAAATTAAACGCGAGGCGAAGGCGCAGCGAGCGGAGGAGAAAGGAACTGAAGAAGGACTAGAACATTCCTGAGAAATGGAATGGCGAGGCGTGCGTATGGGCAAAACGTGTAACCCCAGTGATGTGAATGGTTTTACACTGTGGCTTGTTATTTTTTTTCATTGGAGAGGTGCATTTACTTCCACTTCTGTCTAGATATGCATAAATGATGAGATAGACATAGCATAGGTTGTACTAACAAGGTGGAAATGAACTGAAAGTCTAATTTATAATTCACGTCTCAACTTTGTAATGAAGACTTGTACAGACAGCCCCATGAACCGGCAGTCTAATGACTTTCCCAACGCTTGGAATCCGCATACAATATTATATAGTGGCACGTTGTCCGAGAACCAGTCGTACTAATGATGAGACGGAAGCCCGGCACAATATTGCCCTTCAATTAGTCAAAAACAGAGCAGCTTCCCAGAGCTTGCAAGATGGTTGATTCACAAGGGTAAAATGCAAGGATACTTAGAAGACGAAGGTGACCTTCGTGAAATACTCAATCAGCGCTGAATTCAGCAATCTCAAGAACACAAGCTTGGCTAAAGGTTGTTTTCCTGTCTGAATTTATCCCAAGCTTCGTTCAGGACTCCGAAGACGGTTCCGGAGATCATTCGCTGTTCCGTAGTTGCGTTGGTAGGAATCTACAACAAATGCGTCAGAAATAGAGGGTACGAAACCTGTGGTAAAAGAAATAATCGAGACATACTTTGTCCGGGTGCACCTTCGCAATTCCCTTCATGTACTGCACCTTGACTTTGTTGGGCATAACTAGCTCCGACATATTGACCTTCTTCCACCCTGCCTCTGGCCACAAGACAGTGTCTAGACTACCTAGGAGGGCACGAAGGTTGTCTTGTTTTCCGTTTTTCCATGCTGCCACTCGAGCATCCACGCTCTCCGTGAGAGCGAACTTTTCTTCGTCAGCGCGATCGGCAGCTTTATTAGCCTCACGAAGACGGTTGACAGCCTCCGAATTGGCAGCAGAAGTAGCGGCAGTGCTGATTGGTTTCTTGGGAGCAGGTCTCTTCATTGGGGTGGAGGGTTTCGCAGCAGGCTTGCTAATTCCAGCAGCTTGCTCGCATCTGTTACGACCCTGAATACTCGTGCTTCCACCGTAGCCGGCCTCCACGGCTTGCCTCCAGGCCTGCGCTGCATCGGCCCATCGCTCCAGCTGCTCCAAGGCTTCTGCTTTGCGCATCAAAGCCTTGCCAAAGAAGTCCTTCATGGGCTTGGTAGGCTCGCCATTTCGGAGGTCAATCGTTTCCGCCTCCCCCTTCGCTGGTCCAATTATTGACAACATCAAATCCGCATCGCTCACAGCAGTCTTGGCCTCGCCAATTTTGAGCGCTGTCATAGCACGATTGCTACAGATGATGACAGCGATGGGATGCTTGTCTGGTAATGCCACGAGCGCTGCTGTGAAGGACTCGTGCGCAGCAGCATAATCACCCCTTTTATAAGCCTCTGCTCCTTTCTCTCGGTGCCTACGTATGGATGCAAGAGCTGCGGTGGACAGTTCAGGAATGTTGCGAGGAGGTGCCTTAGGTCGTTCAGGTAACGTCTTTGGTGTCGGTCGGAGTTGTGCGGGTAGAGCTGGAGATCTGGGTTGACTGGCCGTCGACCGCGCCGAGGTTTGCAATAAGTCCACGTCCGGGCTAGGTGAGGCCGGTCGAGCGGTAGGTCTTTTTCTCCTGGCCGGGCTAACATACGCTTGTGCGGACTGCTCCTCAACTGCAGCCTTTGTTAGGAGAGACTTAGGATCCTTCGGTTGGAACCTGTATTGTTGAGGCACTGGCTGTGGCTGTGGAATCTGTCTCTCTACAGCGGGTGACGGTCGAGTCCGGGAGCGACTACTACTAGTATCAGTCCGAACAGCATCCACTTGCCGAGCTGAGGATCGAGAATGTCTCGGGGGTTGCGACTCAAGGAGGAGGGCTTCGTCGGTAAAGGTGTTTGGTTTCTCCTCGGACTGACTAGGAGACTGGTGGCGCTCCTTCAGGGAGGGCTTCGGTCGTGGACTGGCATCTCTCATCCACCGCGGTTGATTGGGGTCATGTTCGACATTGAGGTCGTTCACTACTTGCTGGACCTTTTTGCTTCCGCTTTTCCACAAGGCATTCGCGGTCTTCAAGAAGTTATCACTGAAGGTAGCAGCAAACTGAGCGGGATCCCTGTCTGCAGATGGAGGAATTCGACCGTCAGGATGGCCTCGACGTGCATGCGGCTCCTGTTCTCTCATCCACGGTGAAATCTCACGGCGCTTTCGTTCGTCCTGTTCCATTCTACGTTCTCCACGGTCAGAGTGGCTACTGCTGGCTCCTGATTTTTCTCTAGCCTTCTGTCGAGCTTCGGTATGGGCCTGCGTAAGAAGCCAACTAACGGCAGCTTGGATGTTGGCTCCCGATTCTGTGGTACTTAAGGCCTGCTTCGCTTTGTCTGCAGGAAACCCCATATCCACGAGCTCCGCAACTGCGCGATCCACATCTTCAGAAGGCACCGGTGGAGATGGACTACGAAGTTCATCGCCAAAAGGCTCACCAGACTTTACCGGTGGCTCTGCCTTAGGAACCTCCGAAACCGGCTTGCCGAGTAGACCGAGAAAATCATCATCATCGCCATTCTGAGAGGGCCGGGTTGCCGGAGCGGGTTTCTGTTTCATCTGAGCGAGACCAAAGGGATCATCGTCATCCAAGAATGTCATCCCTTCCCCCCGGTCCAATGGACTTGTCCCATTCGAAGGTTTCGTTAAGGAAGTCGTTTCAGGGCGCGGTGAAGGGGTGGCACTCGGGGCAGGAAAGTGGGTGGAGGCGTCGACAGGTGCGGAGGCATCGAAGGCGGCAAGGATATCATCGTCATCGGACTGTGCTGCTGTATTCGTAGGCACAGAAGGAACCCCAATGGACTTGTTCTCCCCATGCTCCAAGGTCTCCCAGAATTGGGAATTATGGGCCCCATATTGTGCTTCAACCCGACTCCTTTTCTCGGCCTCTTTGCTAGCCTTTTCTGCCTGTAGCCGCTTCTGCTGCTCCAGAAGCGAAACGTTCTTATGCGCACCCGATGAACCAAACGAAACGAGGTTTGCGAAACTATCAACAGCCGGAGTTGCAGGTTTCGACGGCGGAATCGACGGGCCTGACGAGACGGATACTGGAGTAGATCTGCCAGAAGTACCACCTAACCGTGCAGTCGGAAACAGCACACCCGAGCTCATGGGTGGTAGCTTCTTGGCCTCGTCTGAGTTGGGGGTCCAACTAAGGCCGTCCAAGTCGTCCATCGCGAACTTAGACCCAGGAATCGTAAACAGATGAGCTGGAGGTTTTCGGATCAGGATTAGGATCGCAGAGGCTATGGCCCATGATCTCACCATAAGCTACCACAGAGGCCCAGTACGTTGGGAGTTAAGGTAGATTGCCGCATAGGGTGGGAAAACCTCCCTCGAATGAAGCTACCAGAACTTCCAGAATGATCGTCGTACAATATTCTATCAGGGAAGATAACGCGTGTTGGTCCCTGCCATGAAAGTAATAATATCGCTGTGCACTCCGCAACTGTGGCTGGACCGCGCCACTGTCATGTGACATGTATCTTCTCTTTAGGGCTGGTCGGAACGAAGACAACACAGCTAACTACTATCTATAAAGTTAACGTAGTATGGATCATGATATTTGAGAATTATCAAATGATACTCTATCAGCTCTATCAGCTAGGGCTTTAAAGCTCTATCTCCGTCTGTAGAGCAAGAAACTGAGCACCACTCTCCGCTGTGTACAGTTGACCTGACCCCTCCGAAGTCCAAAAAGATCTTCAGGAAAAAAAACCCGTAGAGATATTCGCGATCGGAGTTATCCAAAACATCCTATCACCATTGGTCATTGTTACAGGATCGATTCCTTCCTTCAAATGAGGTCCTTTCAAAACCTTATTGGTCCCTGTTGTCTTTGCCGGCCTGTCCAACACTGGGAGGAAGATTGGCACTGCACATGTCGGAAGCTTTTGCCAGAGAGTGTTGTAGGGAAAGGCACATAGTCAGGTCTACCATCATTGCTTCGATAAATCGTTGATCTCTGAATCTTATTTGAGTAAGTCTTGGTAGTCGAAAGAGGCCTGTTTGCCTGCATGAAAAAAATTCGGGCGCAGCTCGCACGACCATCATGGCCTGCGATAAGGACACAATGTATGACGGCCCCTGCAACTCGTGCAAAGTTGTCAACGATGGCAGAGATCTCAACTGTTTTCACATTCTCGCTCTTCCAGCGGAAGGTATCTCCTGATCGATCCATAAGTCCCCAAACATTGCCTTGACATTATGCTGTTTATCAAGGGGGATTGGAGGGGTCGTCAAGAGATCTGTTTAACTTCATTAAGGTCCTGAGAACAGAAGATGAGGCCTAAACGGCACAAGTACATCTAGCCGTCTCGCCAACATAGACAAAGATTCTTGCCAGAGATGCTCTGATTTCATCCCGAAACTTGGATACACGAAATTCTCAAAGAGACAGAGTATTATACACGAACAAATGCAAGCGAACGAGGAAATGCTCCCTGTACCATGATACAGTGGCACACAGTTGTACCAGTGATCTCCGCCCTGATCAGGCTTGCTACAACGATCGCGGCATATGTACATCACGTGGCGATATTGCTGTTGCGAAAGAAGGTGGCCTTGGGGAGTCCTGTTGATCTGCGGAGACCAGTCAGCCTCAGTTCTTACATCTTCCTGCTGCCGGAGATACCAGCCTTGTATATGTTATTATTACAGGATCAGATCCCTCGACGCTCCTGGGGAGAGTGTCTTCCGACCGGACGGGGCTGAAAGCAGATATTTTGGCCTTCGTCGATGCGTCAAGTCCTTGCACGGTATTTCCGCCCTTCGTCTGGCCCTGTATGGCGACAAGATTATCCCGCAGGTTCTCATCAGCTATGATGACGGCGCTGTTGGGGAGCTCCTACGTTGATTCCGGAGGCTCGCCGACAAAACTGTAGTTCAATAGAGCCGGCGCACACTCAACTGACCAGCAAACCAGCCAGGTGACGATCATGTCCGATTAGTCCCACATATACAGCGTAAAATAAGAGATGAAATGCTGCAGCTGCAGGCTAAGGCCTTATTCCCATCCAACATAAATTTGGAAACCAAGCCATTAGATGAAATACAGCAGAACTGAAAGAATATATTAGCCCAAATTTCAAGGGGTCACCAACATCGCTGTTAGTAAGTAGTATTTTCTCAGAGAGATAAAAAAGACGCGAAGTAGCGACCGGGCTGGAGGAATGAAAGAGAAAATGATATTTGCTTGACAAAGGGGGGATTCGACCATGCCTTTGAGATATAGAAGGTTTGCTATGCAGTTGTCCTGCACGCCAAGCTTGAACTGTGCACGCACCCTCTTTGGCTCACATTGAGGCTGTTTCCCAAGTGCCAGATTCGTGAGGAGCATATGGACTATGTGTGAGAAGGATGGCGCTGGCACCCAGGATGCTGACAGATTGCCAAAACTGTTGGGCAGGTGCCTCAAGAGTTTCGTTGATTAACACTAAAGCTTCAAGAATTTCACATGATATTGATGGAAAACACAAAACATGACAAGCTTCTCCCAAGAGATATAGATATATGTACTAGTTTTATTGGCTTAGGGCTGGGGTAAAAAATCTCAAAGTGTCTGGGGTGGGCAGGGTAATTGTGTAAGCCACTGTAGTAGGATATAATTAGATCAATCCGGAGTGAGACAGCAACACATGTCCCATGCTTATCGCAGTATTCCTTCTGATGAGACTCAATACTCATGAACTGGTGTTGGTACCCTCATGTAAGGACCCGTCGTCTATCAGCATAATGCAGCAAGTCAAAAGCTCTCCCCCGTCCAAAGATTGGTGGTAAGGAATGCTATTCTTGAATTTGCTGTCATCCCTCTCCTTCCCAGCACTATCGTACAGAATAATGGCATTGTAGGAAATGGTACCGCCCTTTTTATTCCCGTTGACATGAGACTGTCATTGATCTTAAACACCAACAGAGAAAAATGTCATGATGGACATACTATTGTGAATGGCAGTCGCCTAAACTATATAGACCTGTCTCGACGACAATACTCAGATGATGTGATATCCTTGCAGACTGCCTTATTTTTGAACTTCCACCAGCGAAAAAACCCAGTCATGTCAATTGGTGACGTTTGCTGAGGGCTTAAAGAGAGACCGTTTAGACTGCAGAGCTTCCCCTTCCTCTACATCAAGTATTATATGCATAGAAGCCGTCATGCTGCTAGTGTTTTCCGATGATCCAAGAAGTTCAGCGGTCATTGGCACCGTAGGCGTCTCGTTCTTTTTTTTTTTTTGAGGAACGCGACTCCCATGTTCTCCCTCAGTTCAGATTATACTGAGCCATTCTTCGTCGTCTACTAAAAGTGGTATCGTCAGAGTATGCTTTCATTCAGATGTGGATAGACGGCTCTAATCCCTTTCCAAAGCATCGCAAATCTTGCTCGGATAAGTTTCCTTAGAATCTCGTTGAATATCTAATGTATTTCTTCTGGTTCCGGAAATAGAGAAATCGCTAGGCAGGATACAGTCCTCCATGACCCTTAAGTATGCAATTTTCGGTACCTTTCAACGAACGAGTTGCAGAGAAAGTAAGCATCTTTGTCTATACAGCTAATCCGAGGAACTAATCGTGGTCTTTGAAGCTTGAAGGGCATGATTTGCCAAATTCTAGCATGAACGTAGAAGCGCCTTCAGCATGTAGAGAATTGAAAGCAAGTTCCTGGCTCAGCCTTCCCTAATGACGCTTAGATATGGTGTCTTTGTTTAGCATTTGTGTAATCCCATACTCCATGATATTGCGGAGCAAATTAGACTCATACTCGCAAGTTGTGAGTTTCTAGCTTTGAGATGGCCGGCTGGGGGCGCAGACTAATCCTAGGGCCCTTAACGAACTATTAGGAACCAACTAATGCCTTTGGCACTTTTGGTCTAATAAGTCAAACAGGGGCTGACCTCAAATCTGAGGATCTAAGGTAGGCGTTCTTGTCTGAGAGTCTCTACGCTATCTCTGGTCTTATATTACTTACATTCAGTATGTTCCCTTCTTGGTTTCTACAATGTCACGAACGCTTCTAGCGTTTAACTAGGTAGGCTTGCCTAAGTTGCCTCAATGGCATTGTCAGAGGTAAACCAGTAACCATCTTGTAAGTCTAACCCGCCAGGTTAATATAACGGACCTCAGTAGACGATTAATGCACAGGCAGAAAATCAGACTGACTCTTATCACTCGCAAGTTTTGGTTTACTATTACTTCGCATTGGTAACTTGATATTTGTAGGTGTAATGGAGGTAGGCACTGGTAGATTATGGTTAAACTCGCTAGGACGTCACGGCCGAAGCAGGCCGAAATTGATCTCGGTACGCATTAGATACTTTCTTTGTGTTTCCATGGTACGAGCAAGTGGATAGATTAACCTTGGGATCAGCAGAATGGTTCGTGGCGATCATGTGCTCCTGGCCAAGCTTTAACTTATTCCAACCGTTCAAGGACTCTTCCATCAACGCTCCACACCTCTTTAACATCAGACAATAGATAACACATCGTCAGATGAATGGCAAAATGTTGGAAGGCGAAAAGAGAACTACGGATGTGAATCAGCTGAGAAGTACAGCCACTTGTATGCATCATGTGATGTGATCGGCCTCGACAACTAGACCCCGGTCATCCTGGAAATGGGCACCGCATTAACAAGGGACAGTTGCCACAAAGTCGCCTTCTAGGAAGTGAGAACTGGGCTCTAGACATGTTATTATTATTATCAATTGTGTGGGTAGTGGAAGAGGGTTGTGCGCTGTCTTCTGTCCATGGTATCTGGCACTTAGTACTGCTCCACACACACTACTCAGAGAGGGGAAAGAGAAAATGCACAGATTAAATCCTAACTTGGCCTTGCTAGTGTAATTTGACGATGATTTTGAAACCGACAGGTAGATTATAAAATATAAGTTAGTTTCGTTGCCGCAAGGGGTTTTATTATTATCATCTGCAAGGCACTAGCGTCGCTTAGCAATACTCGACACGGGACTCCCTATTATCAAGACCTCGTGGATGTCCCCAGAATTTGAGTCTGGAAGATCGCTAATTTACTGTGTACAGAGACCAGACGTTCCGTACTTTGTGCACTTAGCCCCTGATATGAAGTCAGAGCCACTGTCGTCATTCCGGGAGACTGAACTCGGCCTCTACCTAGGATTTACCCCTCATGGATATGTTTTCCTGAAACTTTAATACATTGAGCAACTCTGATAAATCCCTTAGCATACAAAAGCCAGTGCGGGTCGGAGGATGGGAGGATGTGCGCAGGCACATATGATCGCGTTATTCTGGTTAACACTGCAGACATCTGTACCGTCAGCTCACCTTTGAAAAGGCTCCCCCTTCCCTTTTTGGCGAGAGCAGGTAGGTATCTGTGTTGGAGGAGGGTTTTTTGTTTGGACTCCTATGCGAACCCCTATTAGTATATCGGCTAGGCTCAGTTATAGTAACAGACAATACTCCCAACGGTCCACGGCAATACTCTATTATTATTGAACATGGCTTATCTTAAACGAACGGTTACAACTTACCTAGCTAGTGGCAGCTGTTTCGTTTGAGGGGGCAGCACTGACCCCATGAGGTACAGCAGGTGGCTTGGGGGCGTCGCTAGGAGCTTTTATGAATCAACGCATAAGGTACTTTCAAGATTCTGATAGATCGTATCTTTGGAGCGGTTCAATAGTTACCAGGCACGTCCTGCGTATAGGATGGAGGCATGCATGGAGCTTGTGGTCCAGTGGGAACTGTCTCATCGGGTCTCCGTATAGGAGACAATAGCATTCTCGTCCCAGCTGTCATGCCATTCAACAAGCGCAACGTGGTCTTGAGCCAGCTATTTCAACCCCACGCCATGTAAATTGTGAGTTGTTATGTTTGCTAGCATGCACTTGTCCGTAGCGGTCAACGCTTTATTGAAGTTTGAACCTGCATAAGGATCCGTGCCAACCAGTGGTGTAAGCTGCATATCATGCATGCAAATTAAATGAAGATGCATTTCCTAACGGTCGAGTTCAGCGACCATTGGCTGGGGATGTTGTGTGACTGGTCGTGCTCCGAATTCCGATAGGAGTGGAACATAATTCTGCTGCCCCGGGTGAGCTTGTATTGTGACTGGCTCGCAGAATTTTCGGATAAGGGGCGAGCTCGAAGCACTGACCAAGTTTGGAGTTGGAAAAAGCATTCATCTTAAAAGTATCTCCTTAAATTAATGACTTCGTGGGCAGCAATGCCTCGAGAAACGCGAGGATTGCTTGGATATATAGTGGAAGTCGCAGTATGTCTGATGTTTTTTAGGGATTTGCATCCGTGCCATGGATATCAGAATGTGTAGGAATGTGTAGACGGACCACATGGGCCCAGACGCGCATGTTCTGAGTGCCCGTTAATAAACTTTGGAGGACATGCATTACGTGACATCCACAAGTCCACAAGCGATCACCACTGTGGCATCATTTTCCCCTATTGCTGTAACTCTGCACACTGGCTCTGCTCCATCGATACGCTGTAATCTCGTGTAATATAATAATCAAACCCCGTTATTACCCCTCTGCTGCACACTCTGCATTGCCTTTGCAAGACAAGCTAAGCCTGATGGGGCCATTGCCGATTTCTGGGAGGACAGAGGCAACTTTCTGCTTTTCGCCTCCGTTCTTTTGTTGCCTGAACCTTTTTCGTCGAGACCAGTCGGCTGGGAAACTTTAGATAGATCTGAGCTTCCTCCCAGGCCCGCCTCCTCGTCTGCCCGTCCATCTACTCTTCCGCCATCCAGCTTTACCTCAGTCTCGTTTTCAAGCAGCCAGTATGGGGATCTTCAAGCGCAAGGATTCCAGACACTCTGTCAACAGTGACAGAGATGAACACGACTCCTTCGTTTCCATGAGCAGTGCTCGAACGTCGAATGCGTCATTGAAGTCTCCTGGGTTCAGAGGGAGCACAGGACACCCCGCTTCCATCCCTGAACTCGCAATCTCTAGACCTCCCGACCCGGCATTGGATCCTGTGGCGTACTTACGAAGTGTCCATGCTGTTCGCGAACGGTCTAAAATTGTACTGGAGAAAGCGAAGAAGAACAGACTGAACCATTTCGATGTGGACATGTCAAAGTTCAAAGATACTGCGTCCTATGTAGTGTCGATTATCAAGGTAGACAAGCATCTTTCCAGCTAAGCTTCGGAAGGTACCCTACAGCTCGCTAACATCCTTGTCCTGCATGAATAGAGAGACTATGCTCCCGACTACGGGTCTATACCGCCTCACGGACGATGGCAGCATTTCGATGCCGGTGGTCGACCCCGCATTGATCAATTGCTTCAGTCTTGGCCCAGCACAGTCGATTCTCAAGAACGTACCCGGCGTCTCATCGATCTTTTCCTCGTGTCCGTTCTTCTAGACGCCGGTGCGGGAAACAAATGGACATATCGGTCCAAGGAGTCCAATAAGTATTTTTCCAGGAGCGAAGGGCTGGCCGTGGCGAGCTTGGAAATGTTCAAGAGCGGATATTTCAGCAGCGATCCCACTGAGCCCTGTCAGGTAGATGGTGCTGGACTCAAAAAGATCACGCTAGAAAAGCTGGCCAAGGGATTTCAGCACTCGGACGAGAATCCGCTGGAAGGTTTGGAGGGCCGGGCAGGGCTGCTGGAACGGCTTGCAGAGGCTTTGAACAACCAGGAGTTTTTTGGCGTGGATGCCAGACCTGGGAATATGCTCGATTACATCCTCTCCCATCCAGCGACTCTCGCGTCGTCCGTTCCCATTGTCCCCATAACTACGCTCTGGTCCGTACTGTCAGATGGGTTAGCATCGATCTGGCCGCCTTCCAGGACACAAGTCGACGGGATATCGCTCGGGGATGCTTGGGTATGCTCTGACTTGCCTAGCTCGCCTCCTGCGCCACAGTGGGAGAGCATCGTTCCCTTTCATAAGCTCACACAGTGGCTGTGTTACTCCATCATGGTGCCGATGTCAAGATTAATGAATATCTGCGTCGCGGGCAGTGAGCTTTTGACAGGCCTTCCCGAGTATCGAAATGGTGGATTGCTCATAGATATGGGGTTGTTGACCCTCAAGGAATCTGACATGCGGCGAGGCCTTGAGGCGTACAAGGAAAACTCACAGATCAGAGGGCAGCCGAGCGTGGAAGTGGTTCCGCTGTTTTCCGTTGAGGATGATGTGATTGTTGAGTGGAGAGCTGTAACAGTTGGATTCTTGGATGATATCCTCGAGGAAGTCAACTATCAATTGGGATTGAGACCAGATGAGCATTTGTCCCTGGCGCAGATGCTTGAGGCCGGTACATGGAAGGTTCGTCGTGCCCCCTTCGCGGACGATGCACTTCCTCTCCCAGCGCTTGGTGCTAATGTTGGTACTTTTTAGGGCGGTCGTGAGTTGGCAGCTGTTTCAAGACCGAATACTAAGGAACCACCTATTATGATACGCTCCGATGGCACTGTCTTTTAGCGTCGCATCTACTGGCGATATTTGATTAGCGGATTTCACCAGTTTCATGCTTTTATATTTGCTGGTGTTAGCCTTTACGACACGGTGACGACTATTTGATTTATATCCATCTTTTTCTTCTAACACTCCTTTCTCAGTCTGTTTAATTGTATTCGCTTTTTTTTTTATGTACAGCGCATCTGATGGTCCTGATGTCTTGCTGTATCCTATGAAGGAAATTGGGAAGGAAAAAGGAGAATCGACGGTCCCAGTGGCCGCGACTCATGTGTAATACTTTGATTGGAGGCAATAAGTGTATCAGCGAGCAGTGTCTTATTGGAGTCACTGTCACATGGATTTCATAGACTGTCCTGGGCAATTCTATTCATCAATATGATCTGCAGCATATTCATTGGGATACGGAGAAGATCACATGACTCGATGAACGCCCGGATCATCATCGGCCGGAAGCTGTGAAGGGACGATCATGTCGAGTGACATGGTCTGCTCCCCCCTCATGGGATCATCCGCTGAGCCTCTGGGGAACGGCTTGTAGGTATATCAAATGGCTTGAAACACAGTGTTAAATGTTCTGTCTCACCTCCGAGGCTTTATTCTTATCCTTCCCGAATCGCCACCGATAATCTACCACTGAAGCAACGTCCGCGGGGTCTGAAGAAGGCTAGAGACAGCGGATTGACATCATGGACGTCCGCAAGAAGAAGCGAAAGGTGCTTCTCATGGGGAAGAGCGGTTCCGGGAAATCATCTATGCGGTCGATTATTTTCAGCAACTACGTCGCTAGAGATGTACGTCGCCTGGGGGCCACGATTGACGTAGAGCACAGTCATGTCAAGTTCATGGGCAATCTCACGCTTAATCTTTGGGATTGCGGGGGGTGCGTATCTTGTCTCTGTCTTTCTCTCATTTTTATGTTAGTCGAGTTGAATGACTGATCCGCGTGTCACATTATAGGCAGGACGCTTTCATGGAGACATATCTGGCGTCGCAGAGGGGTAATATCTTCTCCGACGTCGCGGTGTTGATATACGTTTTCGATATCGAATCTCGAGAGGTGGAACGCGATCTTGACATCTACAATGCGATAATCGAGGCCTTGAAGGAATTCAGCCCCAATGCTTACGTCTTCTGCCTTGTTCACAAGCTGGATCTTATCCAGGCCGAGCACCGTCAGAAGATCTACGAAGAACGGTCCGCCCTAATCCGGAGTCGCTCAGAACATTTTGCGATCGATACTTTCGGAAGTAGCATATGGGATCAGTCGCTGTACAAGGCATGGGCTGGCATCGTCCACAAGCTCATCCCGAATTTGTCCGTGATCGAGCGGTTTTTGACCGCGTTCGCGAAGAAAATTGACGCCGAGGAGGTGATTCTCTTCGAGCGCTCAACTTTCCTCACAGTCACGTCTGTCTCCTCAGAGATTGGCGATTCGAACCCGATTTACGACAGACACGAACGCCTATCGAATATTATGAAGGCGTTCAAGCATTGCGCGGCCAGGAATACGCACACAACGCCGGCGTCGGCGGGGTTTCTCGTGATGCATATGAAGACACCACAGTTCAATGTCTTCCTTGGCCGATTTACCGATAATACATACATCTTCGTGGTCACCCTTCCTGGAGAGGCCGCTTATAATTGCGCTGTCCTGAACACTTTGTTGGCGAGGGAGGCTTTCTCGAAAACGGCATCAGCGGGCCACAGGGATGGCTTTCCACTTTCGCCCGTACCGGTGGAGCGTGACGATGGCGCTCAGGCAAATGGCGTGGATAAGTCACGGTCGCACATTCCATGAAAGTGAGCGCTCTGTTGGAGTTCCGCATGGATCTTTATGGTCACGCTGCTCAATTTCAATATACATTCTTGGCGGCGAAACCTTTTTGTGCCTTGATTGTACGTTTTCCTTTCCCGCCTACTTTCTACTTTTCTTCCTCGTGGCACTTGTGTTGATGGCGTTTGGGTGAACAAAGTGTGTACATGATACCCGTGCATGGCGAGTATGGACCCATTTCTGCAGAGTGAGGTGCAATTGGTCTCTAGTAGAAGTTAGTTGTACCACTTACGTCCAATTGACGTGGACATAGAGGGACGAGAATGTTGGTGGATGGGCGCGGACTACATTCTGTAGGCGTTGGACTCTGTACCGCTGTGCCCCGAAGATATCGACTGGGCTATCTCTTCTTTGCAAGGTGCCTGAAGAGTCAATGAGCGCTGCCTAACAGCAATGGGAGCGTCCCTATTCGACAAATTGTCGACACTACTAGTCTAGTAGGATGAGGCATGACGGGAATTCTACATCAGGCCAGCCGAGCCTTGACAGGACCTTTGCCATCTGCAACCTCCAGAAACGGGCTTCTTATTATTGGCCTAATTGGTCTGTTCAATTTCTAGACTGGCTCAGCGGACCATGCAGGGCAAGCTCAGGTGAGGAACCTACATACATTAGTGGCACCAGGGTGTAGGGTGAAACGGGTGAAATGAGGTGTTTTCTGGGGCCTGGTCCGTGAAATTGCGGTGGACAAAAGGGCAAAAGACTACTTATATAAGGAGAATTTATATTTCTGCTGAGCACCTCAAACACCTAATTCCTCTCCTTCTGTCTGTTTCTGCCCCATAAATTTTGTCCAGACAAGGTAAGGCAGAGAGAGAGAGAGGTGATTATCTCTATCTCTCCTTCTTGGACTCTGCTTCCGCGCTTCTCCTTCAGGGTCTCCACGCTGCCACCTGTATAAATTAAAACCTCATTTATTGAAAGGTTAGTCTGGTCTCTACGAAAACTGTCCACTGGCTTTATGAGCCGATAATCTGCCGACTGGCATGGCAATACGGGGGCACAACAACCCATTCTGCTACGTGGAGGCTGATCGTCTGGACAGGAATCATAGCACAAAATCCAGCATAGCGCGAGAACAGATCGTCTTATCGGCTAGCGAGCAGGGATGTGCTTGCTTCCAAGGTTGCTCTCCATCCTCTCAACCGAGTGCCACCACCTCGTTGGAATCCACAGAATCAAACCCATCTTGGCAGGTCGGAAATCCTGCCGTGGGCAGACAGTCGACGTCGTCATCCTGCGTCTTTAGTCTCCTCTCATACTTTTTGAATCTTTGAATCCACTCTCCGCCATTGCATGCTACGCTGTATTTAATATTTGCGTGTCCGTACCGGATTACTCCCAACCGGTCCACAAAGCCAATGAGACGCTACACGTTCACCTGCGGGCTGCTGGACACGCGCATACCATGTCGATTATACCGACTCGGTCGCAGCTGGCTGCTCGTGACTCCTCGAAATGGGCCATTATCATTGGGAGAAGCGCTCTCCTGGATAGAATATCTGTCTTTGAACCGCTGCATGCAAGTCGTCCCGTGTTGGCCACCTGCTAAATCCAAGTCTGGGTCTCGGTTTGAATTCGGGTTCCAGGAGCCGGTCGTTTTGAGCCGCATAGGCTTTCTCGGACGAGGAGTACTACATGTGTGGTCTTTGCAGGTCGGACTCGCGGGGGACGAACATGGCGATGTTCTTGCACCAGACTCTTTCTGTAGGTGCAGAACTCCTTCTCTTTTGAGATATTTCTCAAAAATTCTCTGTGAACGGGCTTTGTTTATCTTCAAGGTACGTTTCTTAGTGTTTTTCTCCCCTTTTTAGATGGTTGGGCACGTATGTAGTGCGACAAAAGAGGGGATACTGATGGGTCCATGCTGCAGGGAGCTACGAGCTACGCAATTACACATACATACGGTAACTCTTATATGCTACTATAATAGTCGATATGGAAGACTTCGACCTCTCACTCGACAACCTGACTTTCCTCTTCCGCATCACCCCAGTTCATATTAGGTCTGATGCCCCTCCGAACCGCTTGGGCCACGGATACTGGCGGCCACCAGAGTACGGAGGGCACTTCTCCCGCGACAGCCGTAACGACACTGGATGGTGCAGATGGAGTGCAGACGGCACGGTGGAACGAGGCGTCGACGCCGGACCAGCGACTAGTGACGAAGAGGTCTGTTCCATGTTTTACGACGCGGAGTGCAGCCACTTCCTGGTCAGCCAAACCGACTGCTCGCGAACGGGATCCCGCAGCCAGACCTGGGATCTGAGCTGGATAAGGCTGATGTTCCAGCATCTGAGCGATGGGAGACTGTCCCGCATCACGTTCGTGGACGAGTTCCATGTTCTCGGAGGTCGGGGCTCTGGTCCGTGGATGCCTCAACTTCTTCCTAGATCATATGACAGCTATGAGAGAGGTCACTGGACGGGGTTGGTGGGCGATTTATGCATTCTCGTCGCCTTGGCGGCGTTTACGTCCGACTTCAATCGGCGGGAGTTCCTTTCGACTATGGCGTGGCATTTCCGTCCTCCTGAATGGCTACCGAGAGAAAGTTGGCCCCCTGCTATCAGTAAGTAAAGTACTATATATATATATATATATATATGTGATATATTCCAACTCTTCTGGTTCTTTCGTCACTTAATTCAATACGGTACCCAGAACTAACCATGCTTGGACGCAGTGCATACCCCTTACTGCCATGAATGGGGAGTCGTCGTCCGCATCCGTCCAGTACCAGGCTCCACAATCGACAAAGAAGTCCTAGAAGACTTCGAGCATGGTCAATTCGGCGCTTTGTTCAGGAGTAATTGAGCGTTCAGAGGGCACTAGCACATTCAGCCATTGCCAGTTCGTTACGTTACTGCCCACCGGGGCCCGGGCCCTCCATCCTCATCCTTCACCCTGATACTTCTCAATTGAACTTATACCCGTTACTATACGTTACTGTCGAGGACGGATTTATATCCCTCTGGCAGCAGTCCCACGAGAATGTTTCCAGCTACGAAGTTCTGGTTTTTTGTTTGTTTTCAGCGAAATTTTCATTTATTATTGCGATCGTTCTACGAGCCTACGGAATCAAGGATCTGAGATCCATTGCCATCGGCGTCTCCTCCGTGTTGCCTAGAAAGTGAATCGACTGCACCATCTTGGGTCATTTATTATGTATCCATCCTGTTCTATCGTACCTGTAGTGGTAATAGTAGCAGTGTTCAATGTGGGACTGCAGCAGGTTGATGCAAGTGCAGCGCAGCATAATGGCCCAAGGCAACCTAGAGCTTAGCATGTTGTAGGTTAGTCGGCTTCACATTTGTTGGAGCTGCGGCTCGTATTGTCGAAGGTTTTCCATCTTTGTTTCCCACACCTTTAAAGAAGGAGAAGGGTGGGAGAAGAGCAGAGTTTACGCACGGAAGAAAATAAGGCTGAGACTTCAGCTTAAACTGTGGATACCCCTACAACTCCAGGTAAGGCTGTTACGAGGAAACCCCCCACTATCACCGCATGTGCACCTTGTCTTGAAGAGAAGCCGCGTATCTGTCATATACATCTTTTCACGAGGAAAAAAAAAATCATCTTGCATTCCTATGCACTACTACACCATGTGCCTAGCGAGCATTTCTTATGCCTTCGTTCCCTTGTGCATCTGGCATCCGAACGGCAATGTCACCCGACTGCGTAATGTATCGGACCCATGGGAGGGAGGGGTATTGGAGCTACAGCCGGGAAAACGAGAAGTCAGCTATCTGAGCTTACAGTTCAGGATAGAAGGTACGCAGGGCCTCCACCCCCCACGGACCGGAATCGTTCAAGCGTAGACAAGGATTGCAAGGGTCCGTAGAACCACTCAGATGTGAAATATGATGCAAGGCGACGAAAGCAGGAACTCGTGCAAGGCGTGGGGTAAAAGGGGGGGCAATCATAGCGTACCTTTGGCTCGGTAATTTTCAAGTAGCGTACTTGGATGCCACTCGTAGTGAAATAGGGGATCTCAAACTTCACATTGATAGGACGCTTAGCTTTTCCTTGTACCGTCCCACCCATGCTGCCTCCGAAACCTCCTGTCATCCCACCGCCATGCTCGTCGTCACCTTTGACAGAGGGCAGACCAAGTTCAGCCCGCATGAGGAACTCCTTGCCACCACCAAACTGCTTGATCTTCCAGATGATGGCTGACTTTTCCGGTGCGTAGTGAACAGTTCCGATATTAGTCCGGAACCGTGGAGAATCCGCGTCCTCTGGCACTGGAATTAAGATTTCGACATTATTGGCCGTACTGCGGCGCTTAAATTGTGCTTTGGCCTTCACGTTAGAAGTTTATTCATCAGCCACACCATTCTGTGAATCGACAAGGGAATACTCTTTGCAAATGGCAGAAGGGCACCAATGGATTCTGCCAACTGCTATCCTCTTACCTTCAACATATACTCAATCCGTGAGCCCGAATGTGACTCTACGAGACATTCAACCCATATCAAAGGCTTCACCGTTGTGTTCAGTCGGTAGCTCATAAGCTCGAATTCTCCATCCGGTGGTATAAAACTGATTGTTCTGTCGTTTTCAAATCTTGAAAGACGCACGCACTGGTGAAACTTGACATCCTCCATCTCAACGGCCTTGCCTCTAGTAGCACGACCTGTCGTCTCAAACATGACCTTATCGTTCAGGCCTAAACGAAGTTCTGGCATGCCGCTCAGATAGCATTTCATCTTGATCGCACCTAAAATTTCAGATCGCAGTACGTTGCCGTTTGCGGATACGAGAAGGTTTAGAGATTCGACAACATCAAGGAAGACCTCGTTCTTCCGGTAACGGATGCCCTCACTGCGCCAGGACACGGCATTTGTGACCGCGATTGGCGGCCGCGCTTGTACCTCAAGCTTGTGTGACTCTTGCGTAATGTATCTGTTCATCGAGGAACAAAGTAAGCATCGTCTGGTTTCAGCATGCACTGTTGTTGAAACACCTACTCTTGGAGGATCTTGCTCTCTGTCGTCTGGGGATAGCCAAAATCCATCATCTCGTCCAGCAGTTCATAGATAATGACAAAGTTATCCCGGATACTTTCTTCCTCAAGCACCTTGAAATATTCGGTGAACACTTCCACGATCTTGTGGAGAAACAGCAGGATTTCGGTGGCATTCGTGTTTCTTTTGGTCAAAGCGAGAATATAGAGGTTGCTATGGCGAATATAGAGATACTAAACACACGAAAATTCTCAGTAAGCTGGAAGAAACGGACGAGCGACTTTAGTCGATCAGGGGTTGAGGGTTTTGGCGAGCGCAGGTCGAGAGGCAGTAAAATCGCAGGAAGAGCGGACGTACATTAATCCCTTCATGAGAAAAGCATGGAGGTACAGCAGAGCTCTCTTCCTCTGCTTCGCTAAGGAGGATAGGGAATTGCTCGACTGCGGACATAGGGATGTCCCCGCGGTAGTTGCGAGCGAGAAGGGTCTGTATAGCAGGTGCGAGCAGTCATTGTCAGCTCCAGATGAACGGAAAAAGCCGACCAAAGTAATGAACCAATCCAAGCAGTCAGTAGACGATGACACACCTTGCCCTTCAAATCTAAGAAGAACAATGCCGAGGCCATATCGGGCGACAGCAAACAGCAGCGGGAGTAAGATTAGGAGGTGAGAAAAGAAGTCCGGGTTCAACTCTGGGAAGACACAGCCGACATTCTGATTCTACCGGTAGATTCCCAACCAGCATCCAAAGGCCGTGTCGATCACGGAAGAGACAAGAGCGCGCGCGCGGAACAAGACACAGGGTACAAGTGACGATAGTTGCGAACGTTACTTGTCCGTGACTTCGATCTGGCCCGTTTGGGGACGATGCGACCAGTCCCGATACAGTCTAGCGCGCAGGGCCGCTCCACTTAAATCTCTTCCCCTTTCTCGACCAGTTTTTCTTTTCTTCTCTTTTGATTCTACTACAACGCTCCCAATAGACAGTGCAAGGCAGTAAGATTCTACCTGCGGCTGTTCTGGCTTTTTGTCAGCGGCTGTCAGACTCTCCATTGCTGACTTGCGATACGGCGGTGCGGAGACTATGAATCGGTAACGAGGGTCTCATTAAGAGCTGGCCGTGTATTTTTCTTAGGTTACTCGGGCGGTGTCAGAGAGATCGCAAATAACCTTTCTTATCTCAATGCGGGCATGGATTTGTTTATCTTGATACATTTAGTCTTTCTGTATGAGTATCTTCATGGAAATGGACAAGATTATGGTGGATAAGGAAGCGAAGAGCCCATAACGGTATTTGCACAGGATCTAACCAGACATCAAGTAAGAGCAGTACATTTACAGCATATAAAAGGTGTCTCCAGCGGAGTGTGACACATCCAAGAAGAGAAAGGAAGAGAAAGGAAGCTGCTAACGCCCGGAAAATGCACCCCAACTAAAACCCAATCTCATGAAATTATTTTGAATCCCAAGGGCTCTAGTATTCGCTTTTGCGCCACTTTGTTGGCAACGATTCCACCCCGCTCGAGAGCAATAGCTCCGACAATTGCGTACATGCTATGGGCCAGGACAAGTTCGACTCCGGAGAAGTGGAGGTCGTCGGGCTGTTATAGAGCAGTGCAGTTAGCAGGAGACACCTAACGAAACATCTTCAGGCGAACGTGTTTGTGGCGAACCTTTCTTGGGGACCATCTCAAAACCTTCTGTAGCTCGTACTTGTCCGCAAGCTCTGCGAGCTTTAACTTGCTGGTGAGGAAGTTCTTCTTGAGAGGAGTGAGATTGTTCAGGCCATCGAGAGATGGGTGAGTGAAAGGAGTCCGTCCAAAGGGATCCTCAGCCGGCAGGGTTTTGGGGGTTCGTGCACCCTGCACTAAAGCCAAAGACGCTTGTAATTGCACGATTCGCTTTCCTAACTCGAGTCTCAATACCATATTTTCTTCTCCTGCGATGCGGCGGGATTGAAATAGGTTCTGTGCTTACCTAGAAACGCCAGGCGATCATTAAACCCTCTTCGTCCTTGATCAAAACTCTTATGTGTAATAGCGAGCCATTTAACTTCCTCCGAGAGCAGCTTGTCACCGTCATTTCCTAGCATTTTGACGTAGAACTCGTCGAGAAGCTTCGGATCCGAGTTGACAGGGAATTCGGGTCTCTTCGAGTTCAGGCGCAAACTGAAGGGAGCCTTTGCCCTCGGCGGTGTATACGACCACCGTGGTTTCTGCTCGTCGCCATTGGCATCTGGGGTTTGTTCTGGGGCAGATGTAGATGTGGACAGTTCGCGGCGTGAGAACACAGGTAAGGGAGCAATTGAACTGGGGTGAGGGAGAGAACGACAATTGGGACAGAAGACCGCCCTAGCGCTGCGAATAGGAATCTTTGAAGCCATGGGAGAAATGACTTCTGGCTCGAAAAGACTGAAGGAATGGCTGGCTACGAGTCTCCCCGGCCGAACATGCGCGATCGAAGGAAGAATTTCGGGAATCAGACGCTAGTCCCGATGTGGGTTGCGCCGAGAATTTACCGGAGGAAAGTATCTCCAGGAGAAGCCCTAGATACGCGGTGTAGACTGTCAAATTCCCTTCAAAGAAAGTTTGAATTACGTATATTCTCGCATATTATTATTGTTTGGGGTCAGTGGGCAATACAGGCTCGGACGGCTCGTTTGGTTTCAACTTTAGAGTTCTTTGTACAGGGCTGTCTATGCAGCCTCTACGTCTTGAATAAGACTCCTCTCATGCAACTGTAAGCATTAGAAACACAACGCTTTAAAGTGGCTCTGGAAAGTATTACATCTCGACGCTGACAACTTTGTCTGTGTCCCATATAGCGTCGTGATTGGGGAGTATGGCCTCTAACTCAGAGTGAACAACCTGATTTTTGCCTTGAGGAGTTCCCGATGAAAGCCTCAGTTAACTTGCCCTGAAAATCATACAGTTACTAGTGTAAGGCTGATGTAATTATTATTTTAATTATTTTAATGCTGAGTCCGGAACTCGAATCTGAGCGCCGAATTCATTTGATTACTTGGCTAGATATTTTACTGGTACTGCTTGTCCCGAGCCTTGCGCCTGCTGAGCGCCATTTATGCTTCCCCATACGAAGCCGCGGCTATTGGGTTTCCTACCAAATATCCTTGTAACAGTTAATAATTTAGTGGCGTTTATCTCTACGGCTGCGAGGGAACGGGAGCAAAGCAACCTTGTCTAACATCGCTGTCGGGTCCTTGCATGCGGCTGGCCTGGAACCCGAACCCTGCCTTGGGAGTTTACTGATCACCGCTGGTCAAGAGGACTGTATAGCAGAATAGAAGCAATAACCGTGAAAGAGTAAAAATAGTCTGACTTTAATAAAGAAATTTATTACATCCATGTTCCATTGCTGTAAATTGATCAAATCGATCTCCGAGGGGAAGGAAGATGATATCAGCACCCTTGTTGGTTCTAGAACCTCTTTTATCAACTGCAGGAACAGTCGGTGAAGACACCTAGAAACCCGAATGCCGAGAAACAGAAATGAAGAAAGGATAATGAAATAGTCTTTCTTTAGTAATAGCAGAAAACGAATACACCTTGAAGGCCATGCGAAAGAGAGAGATTTACCATTTTTCCACTGCAATTCACCCTCTATTTTCCCGAATACTTCTAGAAGATTAGAAAACGGGTAGGATCCGATTCGAATTCTACAGTCACACAGGACAACCAGTCCGCCCAAATAAAAAGGGACATAAAAGCGCGAGTTGCATGTCAGTGAGTCGAAGAGTCGAATTGCCGAGGGTTTTCAACCGCATATTGACATCAACTGTGATTATACTCGTGCGATCTTAGAATTCCCTCACCCTGCACTATTTCCAGTTCAAGAGATCCAAAATGAACGCCATCCGAAGATATCGGGAAAGGGAAGAAAGGGCTGCTGGTTCTGAAGCAACGACAACGAACAATGCCTCTGTCCAAGACCCGCCGTCACCAAGACCGTTCCCGCCTAACCCACCTCCTAGCCCTGTGTGATCCCACACTACTCGGTTTCTAGAATAGTCAGACATAGTCTGGTACGGTATACAAGGTAAAATCGAACTTTCAGGTCCATTTGTAACTAGTACAATGAGCATGGACACCGGACAGACCTGCTAACATGAATATCGACTTCTTGTCTACAGATCCAACACAGACCCGGCATACCATGTAGGAAGTGGGAGCTGGAATGGAGAACTCTATATGGGCCAGGCGCAATCGATTCTCTAGAGCTTTTCGGTTTAGGTCTTCAGCCTCCGAGTAGGAGGCATCCCATAGAAGTCATTTTTTTGGTGTTTATTCGCTCCAAAGGCACTGGCATAAAGGTTGCAATGACATGAAGTCAAGTGCTTGCATACATAAGAAATATAATGATGCCAGTATAAACAATAGTAATTCTCCAAGAGATACGTAGTCTCGTATACATTTTATCTCCAGGTGAGCGCTTGACATTGCCCTAGAACAAAGCACGATACGACAATTATTGATGTCAAATTGTCAATTCCTGACGACTAAGAATTTCGCCTAGACAAGGAACCAGAAAGATACAGGGCAATCAAAGGAAAGCCAAATACAGAGCACTAGCAACGCTCAAACCCACGACAGTCCAGCCAGTCTGGATAACCTGCTTGTTGGTGAATCCTCTTCCGAGGTCCCATACGAGATGTCGGACTCCGTTCAGGCTGTGGAAAGTAAAGGGGAACGCCGCGACGGCCTTGAAAAGGACCTGAGCAACAAATGGGAGGGCAGCAAAACTAGCTGCCAATGATGCTGATTCGAGATGCCAGCCCAGCGTTGGGGCGACAAGGTATGCTAGCGAAAAGAGATACAAGGGACCCGATAAAGCGAGTCCTGTGAGACGGTTCAGACCACTGAGATACCAGGTCACCTGAGGACGATAGATAGCGATGTGAGGCGAAATGGGACGGTTCAGACGCTGTTCGGCGAGAAGCTTTGTCGGATCAGTCGTTTTGGAGGTAACTTGTCTAAACACCAAATCGCTCAGTTAGCCTTCCTAGTGCAGGACGAGCACTAAGATACGTGTCGCATGACGTAAGAGCGGGGGAAACAGGAAAGACGAAATTGATTCAAGTCACTTACCTCGTCTGGACAGTCATTCGGCCCATCGCGACAGAGGCAGGAGCGATCGAGTTCGCCAGAGACCACCGCACAGCGTACGGTTGCTGGACGGCAACTGCGGAGGGTCAAGTCAGCGAGATCTAGCGGGGGAAGTAGGCACGAAAATAGTCTCGGGAGCTAAAACTTACACCGCCGCAGCGACTGTTGGGCAACCCTTTGAGAAATCATGTTGCAATGCAGTGCATCCGATGGGACTCGACCGTGATGATGCTGTGAACGCAGACGCTTCTTGGACGAAGAACAGCCTTGGTCGTCGGAATCTCGGACAGCCTCGGGATTGCCCCAGGTCACGGGACTTGTGGTTCCGGGGCTGAGAGGGCCAATCAACGCTGGTGGATTACCCAGGCGGAACAATATACTTCCGTCCCGCCTTCCACTGTTCCGGGAAAGATTTTGCTGTCCAGTATTCCTTTCCCTTTTCTCCTCCCAAGAGCCTCTGCTCACGTCGTTTTCGCCTTGACTCGTGTTTCGAGATTATCTCGCCATGAATTTGACGTGCTTAGCGATGCCTCAATGGCTACGGCTTTCTGTCGCGGCCGCCAGAGGTTTTCGAAGGCTCTGAGAAGGAGTCCGACCCGTCGTTAATCGCCCATTCTTTTCTTTCCATGGGAGGGACGGGTTTCATATCAGGGTTACATATACTGCTATCTACGATTTTGACATCATATTATCCATGACGCGTTCTTCAGCAATTCTACACCATTTTTTCTCTGAGGAAGTATCCTCTACTCGTAGAACAATTACGTCGTCGCAATGCAATCGGATTCGAAGCCTTTCCAGGGACGATCACACGTATATTTTGGCTACCCGTATATGAATTGACAGTAATAACAAAGCCAATGACAAACGCGTATGGACTCTGGAGGAGATGGAAGGAGACGCGCTGTCGGCTTCTGGAACAAATCCCTCCATGAGAGCTTCACTCGCAGTGGGTTCCTTCCCAGTACTCCCGGCGAAGGATATTATTAGGCAGACTGCGCATCACTAGTGTGGGGAACAGAGAACTAGATATCACGAGCTTGATATATGCCGACAAGAAGTGCCTCATGGTTAGCCTTGTTGGTTGGTACTGTACAGTCAGTCAGTCGACAAACCTCGGCATCTTTGTCTTCCCCGCACCGTGCAACATGCCATGCAAGGCTGATCGGTCTAAACATCCGACTCCGCGGCACCTCGGTCAGATCGTCTCTTTAAAATAGAAGACACTTCTTACAATAGTTATGGATTATACTTGACTTCTCTGCACTCTGTAGAATTTTAGTTTTGAATCGGGAGGTATATGTCCGCATACCGCCGACCATAAACACAAAAATGCCCTTCAATACAGCGTTAACCCGAAAGCTGGGTATCACGGGTAAATGACCTTCGTTCTCCTTCCGAATAGTCATAGAAGCAGCTACTGAGACTTCCTCTATAGTCCCTGTCGTGCAGGGTGGTATGCAATGGGTTGGATATGCGGAGCTTGCATCCGCAGTTAGCAACGCAGGTGGACTTGGAATTGTATGTGCTGCCTAGATTAATCAGAACGCCTAAGGATATAGCCCACTGACGTTTTCAAGCTCACAGCCCTTACTCAACCGACCCCTGAGGACCTTCGGAAAGAAATTCGCAAATGTCGCTCGTTGACAAAGAAGCCCTTCGGCGTGAACCTGACCATCCTCCCAGCCCTGGTGCCTCCAGACTACGCCGCGTACGCTCGAGTCATTGTGGAGGAAGGCGTACGAATCGTTGAGACAGCGGGAAATAACCCGGCTCCCATCATTGCGCAACTGAAGGCGGCTAATGTGACCGTCTTGCACAAGTGCACGACCATCCGACATGCTAAATCCGCAGTGAAACTTGGCGTGGATTTCCTGTCGATTGACGGTTTCGAATGCGCCGGTCACGTTGGAGAAACAGACATCACCAACTTCATTCTCTTGAGTCGGGCCAGACAAGAGCTGAAGGTCCCTTTTCTTGCATCTGGTGGATTTGCGGACGGCCACGGTCTGGCTGCCGCATTGGCCCTCGGAGCAGAGGGCATCAACATGGGAACAAGGTTCTTGTGTACCATTGAAGCGCCTGTTCATCTGAATGTGAAGCAGGCCATTGTCGATGCGCAGGAGACCGATACCGCGCTGGTTCTCAGGAGATGGAAAAACACAACCAGACTATACAAGAACACGGTTGTCAAGGATGCGCTGAAAGTGGAACAGGAGTCTACGAGCGGCGAATTCAAGGAAATTGCTCCGTTTGTCAGTGGCCAGCGGGGCCGACAGGTGTTTTTGAATGGAGATATCAACTTTGGGGTGAGTCACAGGCCTTCATTGAGCGATTGTTACACCTCTCTTCTGTTCCTGTATAGGTATCTAACCAAGTTATTCAGGTCTGGACTGCCGGACAAGTCATCGGATTAATTCACGACATTCCGACCTGTGGAGAGCTCATTAGTCGCATTGAGAAGGAGGCTCTAGAGACACTCAGCAAGACGAAGTCCTTGTATACAGAGAGCGCAGCACAAAGCAAGCTGTAATGAGCCTAGGTTACCTGCTACATAGACTATTTGCCTGTCAGCGTTGGTTCAATCTTGTTCCTTCTTTCGTGAGGTATAGTGATCTTTTCTTTGGAAGACATGTGTTTCTTGATTGGTTTTTATCATTCCGACATTGTCTCCAAGTCCGAATTACCTCCTGTCTATCTCATGAGCAAAGAAGAGTAGTACTATCATGGGCGGCACGAGTGTGTAACGGAGACAGCTGGGTCACCTGTGCTCCTGCACAAGGCCAAAAGACCAGACCAACATTATCCGCGTTAGCAGATTAGACCTAGACCCGGCATATGTAGCGCTCTGGGGACAAGCTGTTTCCTTACAGAAACTCCGAAACGCTACCAGAATCAAACTGAATTATCCCTAATCATCTATAACTATGTCGCTACTAGGAACTGCTAACACCCCGGGGCCGCTATGTCATAAGGTGTCGCCTCAACAGAGCCACCTCAACGAAGCCACCTTCAGCGAGGACCCTCAGTTACTTTCCTGATCTCATTATTTATAAGTTGGTAAACATCTTTGGTATATTTTCTTCACGATTTCTTGTCTATGGTTCCTTCCTGACATCAGGCGACAATCGATTTTTAAGTTTGGTTACGGACCATCAAGAAGAGCTCAATCTGCGTCAATGTTGAACCAGCTACAGTCCTTCTTGGTGACCCTCACTATATCCACAGTGGTTGTCTCAACTATAAGGCTGAGAGTTGAAAGGATAGACTGTAGAGCCGGAAGATCCGGTATGATTCAAGTATATGAATATTCTGCTCGAGGAAAAACTTTATAGACATGAGGATAGAGTTGAGTGAAGAAAGAAATGCAAGATCATGGTGAGTTGCTTATCGAAATAAACAACCTGCTTCTTATACCTATCAACCACACTAGGTGAAAGGATGGTCAATGAGTTACTATCCAATCTACACAACTCAATCTCAATATACTGCACATTCACTTTGATCCGCATCAATGCCCTGAAACTGGGCTATTATACTTCTAGGATCAATGCACACTTGTGGCCGCCACGATGGAAGCCATGGCGGACCCAAACAAACTACTGCAGTTGGCGAATAAGAGAATGTAACATCCCCATCTACAGTTGGCCGTCGTTTCCACTCAGTCTCATGCATTGGATTACGTGGATTGGTGCTGGAGGATACATGATTAAGGTCTCAACAAGTCCGTCATATGGATGATACGCAGTCAGCCAGGTCATGCATCCCAGTGTGTCAGTATTCATTGAACCCATGTGCAGCGGGATCTCTCAGATCTTTCGGAACGCTGCTCCCGCTTGCAATGCTACACATACATCAACACACCAAATATTCGATCGTTCGGGCTAGTCCGCAAGAGAATCGCAGCCCTGGTTGGCTTACTCTCGCCCTCTTCTGGACAGCAGGGGAGTAACTTGTATGCATGGCGAAGGTCACCAACTTTTGATGAGCGCACTTGTCGCAGGAAGATTATTCTCAGAACCCATGTTCCGGACCGCATAGATCGCCAATAAGTTGTGATGGAGCATGGCGCCCCAAAGTACCTCTTGAATAGCTGCAAAATGTGCATAAACTTATGCATGCAGCCATGGCATACGATATGCAATTCGCGACAACGGCACTCTTGACGATCCTGCGATCGACTCAGGTACTATTGGACTAGTTACTTCGAATCCTAAGCTCTTGAGCTCGAACGGCGTCCTCCAGCCTATGGAAAGAAAAAACAACTCGTGGATACGACCAGAAACATCTCAACTGGATTATGGAATCTCCCGGCTTGAAACCGTGCACTTACCTTCAGCTTGCTTGGGTTTGGGGAACCATTCTAACGGTTCGTATACAACCAATTAGGACCTCGGTATATGGAGATTTGCATTACACGTGACTAAAGGCCTCTTATTTCCTGGCACTAATGGAAATTTTCTAATCGTATGTATAGAGTCTGAGGGCACAGGCTGCTTTGAATACCCAGGTGAGTGTTGAGCTTAACATGAACATCAACGCTGGGTATATTATTATCCAAATATGGCTATCGGATGCTAACAGCCACATGCAACTAGCTAGACTACTGCCTACTTACTGTATGTGGATGCAACATTGATTAATAAGTCTGCGTGACAAATCCCCCAAGGCCTTTTATTGGTATCTAACTTGCTACACACAATGATCATATGGTGGTTGCATTCGTACCACACGAATACGAAGAACAGCTCAGATGGCATCTGGTAGCATCCTTATCAGACTCCACCTTGTTAATGCAGGTGCATGAACCGTCCCAAGGCATCTTCACTATGCAGTGGTGGGCGTACTCCTCCATAAATATATCCATACACCTTCCCATTTATACACGCCAAGCTCCTCCAGTCAGGGAAAAAGGCATCTTAGAACGCTCAGTTGACTTTGTAAAATTTTGTCTTTACAGACTGTGACATTCTTCGCCACCGTCAAGTTCCCTAAATATAATATATTCTTGAAGGGTATACCCCTACGAACATCCGTCTTTTTTTCAAGACACCTCGACATTATCCCCAACTCTCGAGAATGTGCTTCCAGAGGTACAAAACCCCTGCTCGATTTCCCAATTGCGCGGGGAAGGCGAACGGCAACTGCATCAACTTTGATCCTACAGAAGATCGGGTTGATTGGTGTGACGATGCTATCCGCAGGGGCAGCCAATGTGAAACCTTGACTCCAACTACGGAAACAAGCTCCACCAAACGCAAAAGGAACTGCCCAAGACATCGGAATCCACGAGACCCATCCGGAAAGAGGGACAACAATAGCAATGGAGGTGGTAGCAGCAGCGGGTCCTTTGCAACTGCAAAAGCCGGGGCATAAGATACAGTGCAATGTTTTGAGAATATGAACGCTAATACATTTTCGGTTAGTGTATCCCTGAGAAGTTCTCACATTCATTGATATTTAAAGTCTACTCTACTCCAAGTTATTAGCTCTGTTGTAATGCCTTACTGTTCTTGAAAATCTGCACAGCTAGTTGCCTTGTCTAATTTTATTGCTGCTTTCGATAAGAGAATGTCCACGCCATTTTTAGATCCAGATAACAATCCTATCCACGGAGAACAACTTCTGGGATATGGCGGATCTGGGGTCGTAATACTCCACGATGGCATTGCAATTAAAATGCCACTGAGATACAGGAGCAGCTCAGATGATGACGTGAATGAAAATATTGAGGTTATTCAGCGAGAACAGGAAGTTTATCGACGCCTTGGCCAATGCAATGGTGTAGTACCTTGTCTGGGTTTCTCACCAACGACTATTCACCTTGAAGTTATGGCAAACGGAGACCTACGCTCATTCTTAAAACGAAACCATAACTCCCGGTCTCTTCAGATCTCATGGTTCCGACAAATGGCACATGCCTTATCATGTATACATCGCCGTTCAGTGATTGTTGGGGATATTGCAAGCCGAAATCTGCTCCTCGATGGGGAGTTGTCGATAAAGTTTTGTGACTTTACTGAGTCGACAGTCATGCCTCTGGATGTTGATATGGAAGCTGTTGATGACAATGGGTATTCCATTCAGACAGATATTGGACAACTGGGCATGGTCATTTATGAAGTTGTGACTGGAGAGCGCGGCGAGTTCAATCTCTTTAAAGATCTACCACCACTGGCTACTGACGCCGAGTGGCCGCGGAGGGAAACGCTCCCATCCACCGAAAATATCTGGCTTGGGTCAATCATTGAGAAGTGCTGGACCAAGGGTGCATTTCAAAACGCCAATCATCTGGCAAAGGCATTAGACGCTGTTGGGTTGGAAGACGACAAAGTTGAAGAATTCGCTAGTTCGCAGAAGACCGCAGCATTACCACTGGACAATATTAATGTTGGCTATCTAACTGCTTTTACGCTTACAATTGGGACAATTGCCTTTCTTTTCTCTCGGGGCTGGAGATATCGCTGAGAATTTGTATCTAAGCTTGATATTCTGCTTCTTGGCAGTCACATCAGTAATACAATTCCCCTCTATTTTCTGCAGCACCACTATAGTTTCTGGTTTTAAGTCATTTTCCAGATGCATGTATGATTACAACCTGGGAGGCATTTTCCAAACGGGGACTTCGTTATGACAACCTTGGAAGAGGTCTCAGTGCACCCAGCTACAACAGGGTGGACAATACTCGCTAGTCCCAATACGTACTAGCGTGTAACCCGGCGATCAATCGCGGGCGAAGGCGATTCCATCGCAATCCATCCTCTCTCATCTCCACAGAGAATCCTTCCGACAATGCGTCGTAAAGGGCGCTGTTGATACATCCTCGAGAGAGCTTGATTTGATGAATTTCGGTTTCCATTGCTTTCCCCAATTTGCCTGAGAGAAGCAGAACTAATCCAGGATGACTGCGGATACTCCCAGTTCCCGCTCGGGCCGTCGACGCAACAGCTCTCATGGAGCTGCTAATCCCCGTCTACCTGGATCCCGGTTTCACGAGAGAAAATCAGAGAAGGAAGAGTTCAGGACAGAAAAGGACGGAGAAGAAGAAGAAGAAGAAGAAGAAGAAGAAGAACTAAACGAAGAAGAAAAGCTAGAGTTTCATAGGGATCGCGGGGAAAGCAATGAGCAGTCAGTGAAGACAACACTAGAATCGGGCGATGATGAGCTCGAGGAAGGTGAAACCTCTGCGCCACCATTACCGGACGAGGGTGTCCCACCACCGCTTCCTAACGAGGCACCATCGGGCCAAGCTGAAGATGATGGATGGGAGCCCGTCTGGGATGCCAACGCGCAAGCGTACTACTTCTACAACCGCTTTACAGGAGTTTCACAGTGGGAGAACCCTCGCATACCGTCGTCAGCGGCACCACAGAATGGAGGCGCTGGTGAAGAGACGGGCGCAGAGGTCGCCCGCGTCAAGTCTCCCGTGATAGGCGGCTACAATCCCGCCATCCACGGCGACTATGATCCTACAGCTCCCTACGCGCAGCAGTATGAACAGCAGTTTACTCAGGATGCGTATGGGGCTGGTGCTCCTGGGGTAGACCCCACGGCTCCGTATGAAGCCACTGGTACGTTCAACCGGTTCACCGGTAGATGGCAGCCAGGGTCCTTGGCACCGGAGAACTACAACGATGAGAACAAGTCTCGACGACAGATGCGAGCGTTCTTTGATGTCGATGCCGCCGCAAACAGTCATGACGGAAGAAGTCTGAAGGCAGAGCGCAGCGCGAAAAGACTCAGTAGGAAAGAGTTGAAGATGTTCAAAGAAAAGCGAAGGGAAAAGAAGGAGGAAAAGCGACGAGCATGGTTACGCGATTGAGCGCGTCTTTTTTTTTTTTTGTGGGTGAACGGTTAAATGCTATTACTGTATAATGGGAACATGGGGATACCTTGTTTGTGTGTGTCCGTCTTCTGCTTCCTCCGGATTGGCGTTTTTATGCACTATGGACATGGAATGAATTGCATGCAGATAGAGAGCAGTGGCTACTTCACAGTGTTCAATGGATTCCCATCTAGCGGCGAAATGCTGCAAAACCACGTGATCTATTCAAAGTTTCTTCAACAAAACACTTGCTTGGCATTGAAGATTCAAGCAAGAAAACCGCTAGGAGGGCAGTTTAGACTAGATAGGGACAATCTAGACAAATTGGGATCACTCAAGGTTAGTATTAGTTTCATTTTGTCTCTCCTGTAAATGGAAAATGAAGGTTTCTATGTTTTTCTCTTGCTTGTGCCTTCACAGAATGCCCTGATTTTTACGTTTTCATTGCTGTGTAAAGAAAATCAAGTACCGCAAAGCAAGAAGGAGTGATATTTTAATTCATCAAATACATGTATACTCTAGGCGTTTGGAAGGCAGGAGAGAACTGTTTAGCTAACATTATATAGATTTGATCAACCTGGAATATCTGATTCACAAAAATTCTTCTGGCGAGCGTAGAATTTTCTGAATATACTATTGACCACTGCTCTGTTGGCCTACGTGGGGCCAGACCTGTCAGTCGAGGAGCATATATCTGACGCAAAGGGTATCTATCCACTTACCCGGGTCAAAGGAGGGGAAAGAAGCGAATGCTTCTGAAAGAATCCAAACAAAATGCCATATACACCACTGAATCTGGAACTACCAGTCCAGCTGTCCTTCGATTCAATTGACGACCTCATCTACGACGCTCGCTCTGGCGATCTCGAGGCCTTAAAGACTGACATAGCCACTCTGGCCAAGCAACATGACTGTTCGGAATCATTGATCGCGGCCTCCGCTGTCGACACGGAGAGCGAGTCTGAGGGCGGGACGGGCTGTTGTTTATTACATTTCCCGGCTGCCAATGGGAATCTCGGTATGTATGCCTCTGTTTTCTCCTTTTTTTTTTTTTGAAATGGGCTGCACTCTTCTTTGCGTGGCTGTTTTGTTTTACCTTTCTCCGGCAATATAGCTAATGACCAAGAAATTCTATCTTACCTCCTCCAAATGCTCAAATCGGGCTCCGACTCCTCGAACACCATAGTCAACCACAGGAACCATTCCGGCAACACCCCGCTGCATTGGGCGGCGCTGAACACGCATCTGGATTGCGTGAAGGCGCTTGTTGCTGCCGGGGCGGATATCTCTATTACAAATGATGCGGGCCATGATGCTGTCTTTCTCGCGGAGAGAACAGCCTGGACTGCCGACGCTGAAGACGGAGGGAGTCAATCGGGGAAGCCTGAGGAGCGGCAAGGGGAAGAAGGAGATGACAAGGGCGAGGTCTCACCGGGCCGTGCGGTGGTGGAGTGGTTGCTTGGTTGCGAGAATGGGAATAGTTTGGAGACTCCTGTTGGAGATGGGTCCGGTGATGCCCAGGGGGAGACGATGGACGGGGTCGAGAAGACTAGTTAAGAATTTATGTGAATGTCAATTGGGAAGAAGAGGTTTCAGTGAGCGGGAGCTTCTTGTGTTTTGGCTTCCTCCGCGGTATCCAAAATGGTGTACGACGATAGAGACGAAAGACCTGTCAAATAGTCCTTTAATATACAGTGCTATGCAAGGTAATATCTAATCTTGTCTAACTTTAAATCCACTAGTTGGGAGACTCCGCCGTCGACATTTCTCACGGCCTCCTGCCAGACCATAGCGACCATTTCGAGACGTTTCCAACGGAATAGACAACATCGACCCATCCGTGAATGGCCGGTCAGACTCAATCTCCCGAACTTTCGCGTCGAACCCGACCTTGAACCGGCGATCCCGCCAAACGACAGTGACGCCCCCATAGACGGCACAGATCCAAATCAGAAGAGCCAGAGCCTCCCGTCCAAGCCAAGCAGCAAACCACTGCCGGAATGGGCGTCTCGTTAATTGGCCCTGTGGGGTAGGTCGTGCAAATGCAGGCGTGTCTTCATCGACCTCAATCGATCTTGCCGAATGTAGCATGATGTACAGGCTCCAATCGATAAGGATCCAGGTGAAGATGCTGAAAGAGAAGAAACAAAAGAAGGCCATCCATGTTGTCAGTATCTCCGCGAATGCAAAATCATTTCGCCGCAAGAGGTCCGCAACAGCAGTTGTAACTGCCCAGGCTCCGTACAGAGAACATAAGATTGACTCTGTTCCCGGCTCCACGAGCGTGGCAAGAAGAACAGTGAACTTCCGGACGCGTAACCACCGCACTCGGCGTGCTGTATACGACTGCACACTCATATTTGCGGTGGGCTGGATAGCAAGATCTCCGAAGACCATGGCATGCTTGCCGAAGTGCTCCCGTGATTGTTTTTCTTCCAAGGTTCGCTTCCGCCATAAAAGATCGCCGATCAGATGGTCCTCGCAGATATTATCGGAGAAATAATCGATCCCAGGATTACGGGCGCGGGGACCCGTGGAAGAGGATGTGGTCAGGGAGTCTAGATGAGAACGACGGAACATGTTCGATTTACCCACGATGCAAGGCGCAATCAACACCGTATTGATAGCGGTATACATTTTAGCGTGCGAGGACGAAAGAAACAGTTCCTCGAGGCGACCTCCACCGGCCGCTAGAATGCCAATTTCTTGCCCATCTTCCTGTCTGTGCTTCACCGTGGACTCATTTCGCAGACGATCTGTCGCGCTGTTGGCGTACATATCCAGCAGAGCTTGTCTCTCCTGGCTCGACCAGAACTCTCCATCCACATCCACAACGATGGGGAGATGGTGCACGAATTTGTACTTCCTCCTCGCTTCTTTACCGGCTCCCGAGCTGAAACCGCACAATCTGTCCACCATCCGCCCGCAGACCCCTTTACCTACCCAGACATTGCAATCGATGATCCAAACGATATCCCCTTTCGCTTCCCTATATGCGCGACTCATATTTCTGATCTTGGGATTGGGACCCATAGGATAACTTAAGCCACCATTCTCATCCGTCTGAAGCAGCGGATCCTCCTCCTCGACATACACACGCGCATCAACATGGGGGAAGTCGGAAACGACTTTCTGCAATATTGGAAAGGCAGGATCATCTTTGGTAGACACGCAGAGGTAAACGGTCAACTTGTCTCGCGGATAGTCTTGCCGAAAAGTCGAGGCCAGGCAATCGTACAAGTGCGGTTCAAGGCCCTTTACAGGTCTTATGGCTGTGACATGGGGGGCTACATGGGAATTGCTCGACGAGTATGATTTCCGGCGTCTTTGTATGAAGTAATATTTCCATCTGTAGCATTCCAGGGGGATTTCAACCCCGCGTCAGCTTTCTATTTTTCTGCTCTCCTGAGCGGGAAGGGGGGAACACCGAGTTACATCTGGAAGTATCCCAGTCCGCAAACAGCCACAACGATAATGTACCAAATCAGGCATATCCACCCTGTCGCGACTGATAGAGAGAATCCGCCATGATCTGCGGCTGGCCTCGAATTGGCGACGTCTGGGTCTGGCGCCTGTTCTAGCATGGGCGAATGCGACAGGACACGAAGAACTGCGAGATCGGGACCGCGCTTAACGAGGAGCACATTCTAAGGAGGAAGAAACGCTGAAGACAGACAAGGAAAAGATCAGTCTTCGTACGGTTTGGGATGATCTTTAATTAAATAGTTGTCCTCTCGGATGCCGGAATGGTTGGGTTCCTATCGGTGGGTGGGACAGTCAACTCTCGGCATTTGTGCATGTGGTGGAGCTCGTTAGTGCCACAGGTTGTTGACGACGACGCCTCGCATCTTGAACCATGATAGTACTGGCTTCTGCACTGCCCCGACATATACTGGCCTCATATTTAATGCTAATGTACACTCTGCACTCAATGACGGGTCGGAACAAGTTAACGATGGTGATCCTCTCTGTGGACTCCCAACCGCTATAAAACGGACCCAATGGCCTTCCACACGTCTCGCCTGAAACTCCATAGACCTCACTAAGAACATTGAAAATGGAATATCTAATGAAAATCACGTTTTCTTTTTCTTTCTAATCAATCCCCCGCTAAGCACATTCACAGCCGGCTCTTGACTAGAAACGGCTTCCGTTCGGCGCTCGCCATCAGCCTTCCTCTCTCCAGGCCCAGCGGCTGCGATGTTATGTTCGCCTTCAGAGGGTTTCTTTCGTTTTCTAATCAGACCTGCATCCAACACATTGTCCTTTGTCTCCGGAAATTCAGCTGCATTCACCGGTACAGCATTCTTCCCGACGATGATCTCGCCAAACCAAAGCTCATCCGCAAGAGAAGCCACTTTGTCAATCCACGCTTTTGTACTGGCAGTTGCAACGTCGTAGTTCGCAAAATCTTGTTGGAGAAGGAAGTCGACCGCAGTCTTGTAATCTGGCTCGCTTAGAACCACGTGGCCTCGTCCAGCCTCAGGCCAAGTAAATGGATTATCCTGGTGGTTTAGAGAAGATGTTGCCTGAGACAGAGCGGTCAGAACGGAACTGACTTAGTTTTCCGGTGGACTGGATTATTTACCTTTTGGGTAGCGTGACCCGTCTCCTCACCATGAGAATTCGCTTCTATATTCGTGGAATTGACAAGTCCAGGCGGATTAACTACCAGCCATAAGAATCCGACCAGTCGTCCGGCAGAGCACTCCTGTCGAAAGGACATCATCTCCCAGAACTGGCCCAAAGTCTTGACGCTCCTCCATTGGCCAGAATTCTCAACACCGCCTGCAGCATCTGACTCTTGCGCAGAGACCTCATCGTCCAGATCAATAAGAAAACGCGTTTTTGGATCGTCAGGAAAACGGGGAACCAAGCATCGGGGCGGCGCCTTGGGATTCGCACACAACTGCCAAAGAGGATAATCATTAACCCATCGAGGATGGCCCTTACTGTCTGATTTCACCGTGCTCGGGAAGAATCCTCGGGTCTCGAACTTGTCACACCCGGGAACAATAAGAAAACAAGTCGCAGAGCTCCTCGCCGATTCCTTGCTCTGCTCCAAGGAACCCTTGTCCAGCGACATTGACTCCGGTTCACGCTGGCGCAGTATCGGATCTACCGCACGACACCACCACTTAATCAGCCCTCGATCATCTAACACATGTTTTCCGGCGTTTTCAATGCTCCCAGGAAACAAGTACTGGCTCTGAGCCCGGGCGAACAGCGACAGAACGAGCCTCACGCCTGGTCGCTGGCGCGTCTCAACAAGACGCGACAGAAAAGCAGTAGATATCTGCCTCAGAAGCGACACTTTCGGCGCGTCTTTCGGGAGACGTAGGTATCCCGTTGAGTCGGCCTTGCTTACGAAGACCGTCGTAAGATGAGCGGTGCTGTAGACTAGCACTTCGATCCCGAAGACGATAACCTCCCGTTCCGGTCCATCTCCATCCCCATCACGGACTCCAGCCGACACTACCAGGAAATGATTTTCACAATACGTCGGCTCAGGAGTCTCACCTGGTGGTGGTGCGAAAAGAGCCGCGCATGGCGTCGGCGTGGAGGAAATATGTCGCGCGGTGACCTTCACATTGGTCGGGAGCACGTTGGCTATTAGACTAGCGAACTCAGACTGGGACATCTGATCGTAGCAAGTCAACTAGCATTTCATATGCAATCCAACTGACGCTTCCACAACAGTGACAGCTGCTCTCCCGAGAATCCCGCATCGAAAGGAATTTTTTTTTTGTTCGTTCTGGATCCATCTTACTGGACGCGTTCCAAAAGGCTGGTATCACGTGATATGGATTTTTACCAAAAATGATCGGTCAGGATCATTTCGATAAGTTAGCCATAATTGAGAATAACGACTACACTCAATAATGCACTAACTTCTACTAGATGCCAAAGCCAAACTGTTGCAAAGGTAGCGGATGAACCAAACTAGTATGGTACTATTAGTACTTTTTGGACACCCTCTTACAACGACAGATTCTGTGAATGAATTATTGACTCTATTGCCGGCTCATTTGACTCCTCTCTGGAAAGAAAATGAAAACGCGAAAGAAACGAAGAGAGGTAAGGAGATCAGCAGTATTAATAAACAGTACATCGACATATCGGGGAACTCCAAACTCAGGTCGTTGAAGACAAAGATCTATACAAATGAATAGTATCAAGCCGCTGGCTATCAGTGTTCCCCGAACCAGCTTCCTAAATGGCCTTCCCTTGTAGATTCTTTTTCTGGCAGCTGGATCGAGGGATGTGTTGAAACCCTCACAGAGGAGTCGAAGACAATTAGCGCGTAAGTTTCTAAATAATAGCCCTGCTACTAGCGAGTGATCAGACAAGGCAACCAGTAGGCATGCCAAAAGCTGCTGTCTCAAAAGACGCAACACGTTCATATGTGCGTATGGGGGGAACTGGGTTCAAGCTTCCTGCGCCCATCGTTGCTCCCGTAACGGCATCGCTTCGCCCGCTTGGGAGCGGCTGCCGTCGATTTCGCGTCGCCAGGCAAAGTATTCGCCAAGGCGGATCTCAGCGTACGAGGCATAATCGAAGTCGATCTGCGAGATTTGCGCTTGGATCAGAGCCCAGACGCCCCTACGATTAAGTATCTGTCAGCTTTCAGGTTCCAAAAAAAGAAGAACAAGAAGAAGAAGGAGAAGGAGAAGAGCGAGATGGGACTCCTACCAATAGAAACCTGGTATACCGCGGAAGCGATCGACGTCCTCAAACAGCTTGTCCGCAATACCCCGAGAAGAATCTTCAGAGAATCCAAGGTGTTCGCTGTAGCTCCTGACATACTCGGACAAGAATTCTCGTCGAACAGCCCGTGTAGGCATCATATTGTAGTCACAGTTAAAACCGCCCCATTCTGCAAAGTGGTTGGCGATATCGAACGCTGCGGGTGCCGGTGTCGCGTACTCGTAGTCGATGAAATTCACAACTTCGATTTCATCCTCGGGCCCATCCGATGTAGCGTGCCGCGGGGTGACGATCACATTGCCGCTCAAAAGGTCGCAGTGGGCAAAGACCAACTAAACCAATTAGTTAGGCACAATGTTTGCCAAAGGGGGGAACACCCAGGACGTACTCCGTCCTCACCAAGGCCTTGGCCGTCGTCCATTTCACCCACGATACATTCCAGTTCTTTCTGAAGATTCAGCCTTCTTGCGCGTTCGTCCTCTGTAGTGGCCGGTAGAGCGAGGATCCATTTCTGGATAACAGACCATAGATAGGGACCGGGTCGCCTCGGCTGGATCGGAGTGAGATCGTCGGCGGGCCTGGTCTTGTTCTTCATATCCACGTCGACCTCATGGGTGACGGTCATGTCCTCCACCGGCTTCGATTCAACGGCAGCACTAATGGGGAGAACCGCGTGCCACTGTCCTAGTCTCCGTGCGACTCCACGCCAGACTGGAGCCCTCACCAAGTCTGAAGGCGTCGTGACCGATCCACGGATGAACCTGTAAAGCAAGCCATTCTTGAACCGGGCAAGAAGCGGAGGCGCGAGGCCCCGACTTGCAAGGAGCGCATGGGATCTCGTTTCTCCTATAGGTTTATCACGGAAAACTACTCAGCCAGAGTCGCGATGGGCATCGAACGGGGGATTATTCATGTATGTCGATCACATCTTACTTTCGCGATCTATAAGGATCTCCGTGTGATTACCGTAGGCTCTCATGAGCACTGCTTCGTTATCTATTTGTTCGTCCGTCCAGCCAGGCTTGCGGTTAACGATTTTGAGAAGCTACAAGAGCAACGTTAGTTCCAGTCGTTCGTCTGAGACTCTTTTAAATCCCCTCCGGCTCTGATGAGCCAGAGTATAGGAAACCAAGGAACACACAGTATTGGTGATGCCATCCGTGAATCGAACGAATTCAATCTTGTTGCCTGGTCCTTCCCAGTCCGGATTCAGGGTCAGAACAAGCCTCAATGCGGAGGTTTGGGAATCTGCTTGGGTATACGACAGTGGAAGATATCTGAGTGACGCAACCGCAGGGTCGTCGACCTTGAAAGCGCCCATTGTGGCGAAGAAGGGGATAATGATGCTGCCTAGTCGCAGGCGGATGATAAGGAAGTAGAAGCAGCTCCTAGACAGAAACTGAAAGATTGTGATCAAAGTCAGCTAACGACACACATCGACAAGCGGGCCAAACATTAGAGAATGCCAGGGGTCCACAAAGGTCGTACGTACTCCAGGGAGAAATTATTAGTGTCGGCGGGACTCGAGACACTGTCCACACATAAGTGTTGATTTCCTTCGATAACCCTCTTTACCAAGGGAACTAACGAGAAGAGGAGCAAAAACAGGATAGGTGAGGGCCAGGAAATATAGTAACAACAACTTGGGAGCAATTGAAACCCTCACCGTTGCAAGAGGCAAAAAAAGCAGCTGTTCTTGGGACGTGGACCCCTTTTAGGTGGGTGGTCTCGTGCCTTGGCCGCCACTGCTCGTAACTAGTCCTGGGCACAAATAATAATACGCGGTAGGCCCCGCAGCACGTGCCACTGTAGCCAGGCAATTCATCATAGACGCATCAGGGAGAGAGGCTGGCAATCAAGGGAATTCTGCCTATTTCTTGTTGTATTCTTTCATTTTCGCACAGAGTAGGAGTCTTAATGGTTCTAGCCTACAGAAGATGGAGAAGCGTATAGCGTATGTCTAGTTGCTCACCCAGCTCGAATGAAGCTACCGCGTTCTTGCTTCCCCTCTTCCCACCACGCTTCCTTGATCGTGAGTCGCTTTGGCAGTGCAGAGCACAGCGGTGGTTTCAGATGATCATGGCTCTGTGATGGCACGCATCCAACATAACTGACAACTTTGACGAATTCCTCCTACATGCTGCCACCCTTCTTATCCATCGTCCATGGATCGGCCACCACTGTCATCTCTGTTTCATATGAGGCTGCATCCACGAGAAAAAGTGACGCAGTGGCCTCAACTGACATCCAGCTCTGGATTGTGCATATCGTCTCTGGCTCTGTCATTTCTATGGGTAGACAGAAATGCAGATTAGATCATGGAAATGCCTCATATTCGGTGACAGGCTGCCTGGCGCCATTCTGGCTAATCGACCATGGCTGTGCCTCTATTCTCGGAGGATCATCGCGAACGAACGCCCGTCTCCTTGGCTTTGCGGTTTGCCCTCCTCCCGGCGAGGGGCCCATCTCCCCTTCTTTCGCGGACACTGGGTGGAGGGATCGTGGATGGCAGGCACGTCAGCGGCTGGGAGATGCGTCGGCACATTGTTGTGTTGGAAATGTATAGAGCCAATGGGAAAAAGGCTGGCCGCACAACCTGTCCCTCGGGCGCTTCGCTCAGTCGGTTTTTCTGAGCGCGTTGCCTTTCAGCATCAGGAGGAGCGAAATGGCTTCTTCCTCAGTATGTTATCTGCTTTTATGATGGGTATCCTCCTGGGCCCTCACTCCTGAGAGTAATCTGTGCCATCTTCAGAACGAACAGGGGCGCCCCATAAGCGGATGTTCTGTGGATGAAGAACATGGTCTTGTTGGAGACTGCTATTTTAGGGATCTCCTTCTACACAAGGCAGGGGCTACGTCTCTTCACTCTGCAGGCCGCAGGCCAATCGATCCTCCATGCAGTCAAATGTCTAAGCTCCCTGTTGCAGTATCATCTGTCATCCAATCACTCACTGCCTGCATTTGTGAGGAGCAGCTTTGACTGTCTTATGCAAGCTGTTCCCGAACCGATCCAACCGGCCATCCGGCTTCGCTGCGCGCAAAGGGCGGGCTGCGACTCATTCCTGGCTTGTTCCCATTTCATTTTTCCATCTACCAGTCTCCCTTAGCACCATGAATGCATTTATCAACGTGTCTGAGAAGAATGGCATTGGCTGTCCCTGAGGATCATCTCCTTTCTGCACCCATAATCAACCTGGCACTGCTAGAATCTTTCCCATCGGAAGATCGCTCAGCATTTCCAGTATCTTGTCTGGCTGGCTTTTGATTTTGTTTCCTGGCATTAATACATTAGCTAGAGTCTACATTCAGTAGCAAAATAAGGATTCACAGATCGCTTGCGTTGTTGTGATGACTGATTATTTCTAGGTATGCTCCCCGAGACATATTTCCGTTAAAAACTCTTGACTGACCCTCCATTTTCCCAACCACTGCAATGTGTTTAGACTGATATCCAACTCCGCTATTTAGATTGCCAAGTTGATTTGACTGGCTTGTGACTCTGTACTTCTTTATTGAATATGATCAGTACTCAAATCCAGCAAGGACATAGTTGTTCACTTACTGATTTCTCTCTGGCCTGTTGAGATATTGGGAAGGACTCATAACTTGACTGCTGGTGTAAGATCACCACACGGGAGGATCTCATGCATGGGAATTGGAGGGGTTTAAGACCTAACACGGAAGCCTGCTACAGAACAAGACATACTGAAGCGTCAACCCTAGAATAGCTAAAGCATTATGGCTGACCACAAAATTGAAGAGGACATAGATTCTCCTGCTCCCAATAAGTGCCTAATTCCATCGGATTCCACATTCAGTGATCTTTTCGCCTCCACGGATTACAGCCTAGCCATCTCTCCCTCCGCTACACATCTTTCTTTCTCTCAAATTCGGTACACAGCCCACAAAATTTGTGCTTGCATCCCACACAGGTCCCACACAGAAACATTGTCCTCCTGTCACAGATACAACACTGTCCACATGACTTTGCTGCCACATAACCTTCCTTCTTCTTTCCAGCTTTCCTGGCTATATGGATCTTCTCCCATTCCTCCTCAAACTTGCCCTGATCCGCTTCCTCAGGGTCCGAATCAATATCAATAGTAGAACGGACAGCCTTGTTTGTCGCCGAAGGCTCAGAAGCATCCAATATTGTTCGACTCCTCTGCCGTTTTACAGGATGTTCACAGGGCGTAGCAGGCCGCTTCCCCTGAGCGCTGTTTCGTGCTACTGGAATTTCAAATTCTCGTTCTATTATATATCAGAAAAATTCTTTAAAATACTTCGGAAAAAGGTAGCTTGGGAGCTCACGATTTACTGTGCTGTTCTCGTCAGCTTGAGTCTGGCAGAATTTGAACTTGGCATACCTCATGATTGCTCCCTCAACTCATATCAGTAGTTCATAACAGTGACATCCATCACTTTTACTCTCTATTTCGAGAATCAGGGATCCAGAAGGATAAAATCCTACGGAAGGAATAAGACGAATCTATATATCCGATTCAGAATAACAGTTAATCCTAACCCTGCACATCGGAATACGGGTTAGAGTTGAGAATCAGACCAACCATCTTGGCCCAGGCGCATAGGGATTGTAATTTACTCTGATGAAGCAATGAGGTTGGTTCATTCGAGCGTTAAATGCATGCGCAGTCATTAAATGGGACAGATAGTTACACATCACGTGAATTTCTACCTGATATTGCCCTGGTTTCCCACTCCCGGGATCCTAACCCCACCAGGGAATGCAGCAAAAAATATAGTAATACCAACATAACGCCCAGAACGCAGTTTCTCCTTTTCTATGATACAGTTACGCATATTTCTAATCTGCACCTGCACCATCTTATGCCGGCTTCACAAAGTCTCCGAGACATTGCAACCTCAGTTGGGGAAGAGCTAAAACGATTTACTCGTCCATCTCATCGCCGTTATCCTTGGTTATTCCTCCCAAAAGATGAAAAGGATAGTGAGAGAATTAAGACTGCATGGCTTGAGGTACGTGATCAGCCTTGCTGCTTCTGGCTTTTTAACTAAAAAGAGAATTTGTTTTTCCTTTGACTCGGCCTGACTTTTCCCAGAATGAGATAAATCTAGACGTCGTTACGCAGAAGACTGAGAAGAAATTCAATAAAAACCCGCGAGAGAATATTGTGGACGCTTATCCTATCGTCTGGGTGGACAGAAGTAAGGATGTGACTTTGAATAGGCCTTTCCCTGGAAAGTGGCTTGTCGTTATCGCCCTGGAAGACATGGATATACAGAATGGCCTTCCCCTAAGCATTGGACGCTTAAACTGTGGAGAGTTTGCTGTCCTATCTGGAGATGAAACAATGAGTTTTAAGAAACAGGGAGGAGGAATAGCTTTTTTCATCCTATTGGCGTTCTCAGACTAGGTAGGGCGAGGCATCCGGAAGTTTTACGAATACGTTTCAAATATGAACATCCCCATCCGTGAAGAGATAGTATAGACTAGAATAATTCCTCACTATCCAAACCTAGGGCTCGCATTGACATTATTGCCACTAGGAGGCGGTACAAACCAAGCACTCGCATCAAAATTCTGAGGCACGAAATAATCTGACTCCGTTGCTTCAAACCAAGCGCTCGAATCAAGATTTTGTGGCACGGTATAACAATCAGACGCTGTGGCTTCAAACCAATCAAAATTTTGTGGTACAAACCAAGCGCTCGAATCAAAATTCTGTGGTACGGTATAACTGTTGCTGTCGGGCCGCTCGGCTTCGGTTGATGCAATCGTGGTGCCCGATCTCACCGGAATAGGTATATCAGGCCCCCGATCCGGAGGCGTCCGACCCATTGCAGGAGCCGTGTTTCCAGTCGAATCAACAGGAATCTGCAATAGACGATTTGGGTCACCAGGCTGATTATTGTCTTCGGAACTAGTGCCTGGAGTGAGTGAGTAAAAAGCTCATGTGAGCGCTGAAAGTGCATTCTGGCGACACTTACCTTCGACTTGTGGTACCCTATGCTCCATTTGACGAGAAGGGGAAACAACTTTGCTGCCTGTCCTTCGCCTTTTACCGCTGCTGGATAGTTCACCGCGTTTACATTTCCTGCGTACGTACTTTCCGGAGCCTCCAGTGGAGTCAAAGGAGGATATTGTCTGGATAGGCGTAAACGTCACACAATCATGTTTGAAGTGATCTGTCGCAATTTTTATGATGCTTTTACCAGCCAGTTGCGAATCGTCATTAATGGTCAACCCAATTTTCGCAAAATGGGAAAGGACTCGATCGACATCCTCAGTTCTGTTCAGGTACCTCTCATATCTGGCTCGTCAATATGTATAGGCTTGTCAGAAAGGCAATGGCTACTCACAAAGAGGCAGGCATGACAAACATATAGAATATGATGCCATACCCCTTTTTACCTGTGTATTGGCTGTATATTCTGCCTCTAGTGTAATCTGCCTTCAAATCCTTTTTGACGTCTTCAATGGATTGAGGAAACTCAATTGATTGAGCAGCATGGTGGTCCTCACTTGTAATCCGGGATGCGCAATGACTAGCGACCTCATCATTGAATCCGGATGAACACATTAGTCGGATAATTTCATAGATGGCTATCGAGTAAAATGCAGATCGGATATTATTTGCGGTGTCAGTCATCTTTTTCCCATAATAGAGGTAACTGAGGACGTTTTTAAATTTTGGCTTATTGTCTGTAGGAATTCCATAGCGCCAGAAACGGGAACCGTCCTCTTTGAATACGCGAACTACCTCATCACCAAAATCAGGGAGACTAATCTCTCTGACGCCTTCCAATCGACTCAGAGCATCAGGCTTTGATCGCACTGATCCGCCGTCTGCTGGAGGCCGCCGGCCAAATGCCTTTTGCAGAGGTATCTTCATATCATCAGGCAGCGCATCCTTGTTAGACGTAAGAAATTCTACCACCTGAAGAAAATCAGTACCTACTGAAGTCGAAATGGATGTCACTAACCTGTTTAAGATATTCATTGTTGCTAATGTCAAGATCTGTGGCTCTCTGCCGAATTGTTTGAAAACGATCCATTTGGCAAAGAGCACTAGTAGTATGAAGTTTCAAGGGGAGAAATAACGACGGGGCACAACGGCTGCTGTAACGTACTGCAGTTCACTTGCGCTATTCCAAGTCTGGCGCAGAAAGTCCCATATGGGACTTTCTGCGCCAGACTTGGAA